>AWOL01S0042563.1:0-81646 GCA_000715115.1 Nicotiana otophora | reverse complement strand
GGGTAAAATCGGTTCACATTAAATAATCGAATGATATGTGGAGCCGAAGACAGACGAAAGATGAAGCGAGTGGAAACCAAGACTGAGGACAACAACTTCGGTTGGCATCGGGCAAACCCCGAAGGGAACATTGTTAACGAGGGCAAACGAATATTTTCCACCAGATGACATTCAATAAAGAATATTCCTCAGTATTAAATACACAATCTGTTATAGAGAATTTTGGCATTCATAGCCTGCCGTTATATATTCATCGATGACCCCCATTATTGTCATTTAAGAGGGGCTTGATCACCTTGTTCCCTAAGTATAGCTATAAATAGTGACTTCCACATCCATTGTAAGACACGAAATTTCTGACAAACTTATACTACACATTATTCCAAGCTAAATAATATTTTATCTTCTTTTTATCAATATTCTTATTGCTGTCTTCGGAAGCCTTGCTCTCGGAACCAGCATGTCTGCTATCTTATCTCGATTTCAGCGCTAAGTCTTGCATTTTATTTAATTGATTTATCAATCTGGGATCATATGTCTGCTATCTTATCTCGATTTCAATGCTAAGTTGTCTGTAAACCACGCTATAAATTCAATTGTATCATTTTACGGGTAAAACTAATAGTTAAATCACTTTAATATTGACAAAAAAATAGATTTTGACATGACCGTTATAGTGATTGAAATTCAATTAATTTATTATGACAAAAGATAGTTTTAGAACTTTATTATTATAGTGGGTAGAGCTTATGTTTGTGTTTCTTAAGCAATTATCATGTAGTTCAGTTACTTTAATGTATTAAAAAATAATTTTATAATTTTATTACAGTAATGGGTAAAGTTTTGAAAGAAATCCCAAGAACAAAGCTTTTAACTATTTATTTGCAACAACAATCATTCTTCGATTTATTCCTTTTCCACCTCTTCATGAAGAAGAAAGGACACATCTCATCATAGTCAAAACACGCAAATACTCAACATAGAAAATTTTGAAACTCAATAACTAGATAGTACAGCTGAATCTCGAATGTTGGTACACCCGAATTTCGAAATCATGTCGCTGACGATAATGTTTGTCATACGACGATGAGTTTCATCTGTCAAATGAATGCCATCCCAGTGCACGTATCTAGCTGGGTCAGAGCAAACCCCAACACCAGTTGAACCACACACAGTCCTAAAACTAAAGTTGTATTGTCCTCCACTTCCACAGCAGGCAGAGAGCAATGTGCTCTGATTAAATCCGAAGGAAGAACTGCCAAGAACAGTCAAAAGCGCCTCGTAGTAACCCCCATAGACTATTCCAACATTTGGGAACTCGCGTCGTAGATTTACAAGAGCTCTGTTCAGGTACCTATTGTGGTATGAAGCAAAATCATTATAATTTCTCAGGCACCCCAATTGGTCATAAGCATTAGCATTAGTGTCAGGAAAAGTTGTCAAGTATAGAGGCAGACATCCGAAGGGATAAACTCCTGGAACCAAAACGCGCGTTGCTCCCAGCCGAATCACATCTTTGATGCCTCTAATAATACCAGAAACAACGAAAGGAACATATGTTCGGATTTCGGGTATTTTCTTGTTTTGGAAAAAACAATTGTAGTAGTCATTGCCACCAAATTCCCCCATTACTATGAGGGAGTTACTGAGAGTTTGTGTACAATTTGAGCCACAAGTGGACTGCAGATGTGATTTGAACCAGTTTAATTGAGCAGGTAGTGGCGTGTTCCAGGCGGGCAACCTAATATTGCGAGCAGTCCAGAAAGGGGTACTCAGCGCCGTGCCACCAGCGACAGCGAAGTTGACACCTTGGTCGAAAGAAGCGCCTGTGTCCAAGTAAGCATTAAGGAAGGGGAGGTTGAAAGCAGAGGAAATATAGTCGATAATGATACGACCGTCTGAGAAGCGACCAGTAGGTCTCTTAAAAAATGTCTCGCCATAAGGAGCTTTGTCGGCACGAAATATGATTGAGGCGCCGGGTGTACGGAGGACGTTTCCAGCATCGGCCAGAGAATCTCCTAGTTGGTAAAGAGATCTGATGTTGCATTTTATTTGGGCAGCGGAAGGAGAAGGGAAAAAAGCCAAGGTTATCAGTAAACAAAACAAAGATACTTTGGGTAGAGAAAGTGAAGCCATTGAAGAAGGATTTTTTCTTGAAAACTAGAAGTAGTAGTGCTGTATATAGAGACGAAGGGAAGTGATTGGAAAGTAGAACTTTTTACTTTTGAAGGTGTGGCTGGAGACAGCCCCATGTGCATGTAAATAAAGAAAATATATGCCTAGCTAAATGTTTTATGGAGTACATGTGCATTAATATTTCGTGATCCAAGGAGCCAAGTCGAATCTTAATTATTACTCCACTATGCTTTAACTAGGTGCCCTAATCTATTACGAATTTGGCCAATTTTGAGTTTTATATTTCGTACTAGTGAAATAGCCTTCGCAGGATTCTAAAAGACATCTTTAAAAATATACAAAATGTATTTTGAAAGTTCGCAGGTACTAATATTGTCTCCCTTCCCTTTATCTCCCCTCTCCCTTTGCTTTGCATCTTTCTTCTGCATTTCGTGGTATTGCTATTTATCTTATGAGTGTTGTTGCTTTGCATCATTTTTTTTTTTTGAGCCGAGGGTCTTTCGGAAACAGCCTCTCTACTCCTTCGGGGTAGGGGTAAGGTCTGCGTACACACTACCCTCCCCAGACCCCATTAATGGGATTCTACTGGGTTGTTGTTGTTGTTGTTGTTGTATTTTGAAAGTTTTATTAAAATAGAAGAAACATAAATTTTCATACATAACCAAAAAGTAGATCTTTGTAAAAACTAAAGATAATTTTAATTTTTTTCTCACAAAGTAAAATCTAAACATACGAATTTGTAACTTCAACCCAAAGGTATATTTCAACAATTACATTTTCCGTTGTCCTATTATTTTGTTTTTGCTATTGTTTATTACTTTCTTTTTATTGTTCCTTGAGCTGAGAGTCTATCTGAAACAATCTCTCTATCTTCATAGGGTATGAGTAAGGTTTGCGTACACATTATTCTCTCCGGACTTCACTTGTGAGATTACACTGGTTTGTTATTATTGGTACATTTTCCAAAACTAAACCAAAGTTAAGAAAAAAAATGCATCTAAGGTTTAATTTGTTTTAAACAAAGAAGTAAGAATAAAATTAATATAGCCACGATGGCCTTATAGAAAATGTATAAAGTAAAAGCAAGGAAACTATTGATGTATATGAAAAGAAAGTTTTCAGTCACTGGTAATGCATATGATCCGGTCGTTAATTTGTTCTTTCAGTTCGAGTTTGATAAGTTAGGTGCCTTTTTGTATTTTGATGAACTAACAAACTTATATGAGAACCAGATTGGAAACCTGTTACACATCCTCAAAGTGCCTAAGAACAACAAGTCTCATGTTTGGCACAAGTTCCAACATGTTCAGTCAAAGAAACAACAGAGGGAACAAATGGCTATAAATTCCTCCGGCGACAGTATAAGTCAACACCCTATAGTTGTTAAAGTCGCTGCATTGTTTCTCTGCACACACAACAATGCAGCAGTCACTTTATGGAGCATGTCTTATATCAGATAATTGCATACAACATCCCAATGACCTCACATATATATTACCAACATGAGGCAAGGAAAAACACACACTTGCAAACCCTAAATCATCACGTTTCTCTCAAGTGTGCTACCGTCCTCATTGACTCAAAAGCTTGAAGAACAAAGTTGCAACAGAATAAAGGACCAGATCCTAGCACTGAGTCTATTACATGTCCTTAGTACTGTTGTATCTTTGTTAGTGTTATTTACTTGTAATTCTTACTCAGCTTAGTTAGAAGCATTATATAGGATATCGTTTGTAAAACCATAAACCTTATGTTTGTGTTTGGCTAGAGTAAGTCAAGGTGGTAAGCTTTGTAAAAGAGTTATTACAAAGAGACTTGCAATAGAGTTACTGCAAGTAGGTGAGGGATTAAAAGGTTAATTCTTAGATTACAATAGGTTGTAATCTAAAGTTTGCTCAGTTAGTGAAGTTAAAATCTTACGAGTGTAGGTCGTAGTTTTTAATCCCGTGAGCTAGGAGTTTTCCACGTAAAATACTACTGTGTCATTTACTTGCTGTTGTGTGTGCTCTGTGGGAACTGATAGAGAGCCAGGTTCTCTATACAGTTTGGTGGACTCTAAGTTTACATCAATTGGTATCAGAGCAGGTTCTTTCTATAAGGCTAACACCTATAAAGGATCCACATGGCTGCTCCACCAAACATTAAAGAAGGCCAATCAACCTACAGACCACCAAGATTCAATAGACAATACTACAGATGATAGAAGACAAGGATGTATGATTTTATCATGGATGAAGATTCAGAGCTTTGGGATGGCATCTGCGATGGACCCTTCGTCCCCATGAAGACCATTGGCGAGCTAGTAGTGACAATTCCAAAGACAAGGAAGGAGTATAACGAGGCCGACCGCAAAGCTATAGAGAAAAACTTTCAAGCAAAGAAAATCTTCGTCTGTGGTATTGGACCAGATGAGTATAACAAACTTTCTGCTTGTCAATCTGCCAAGGAGATATGAGAGGCTCTCTAAGCCGCACATGAAGGAACAACTCAAGTCAAGCAGTCAAAGATCGACATACTCACTACTGAGTATGAACTCTTCAGGATGAATGATGATGAGTCCATTGAGGATACGCATACTCGATTTACCTCAATCATCAATGAGCTCCACTCTCTAGGAGAGATCATTCAAAGGATCAAACTTATTAGGAAAATACTTAGGGTGTTACCTGGTTCTTGGGAAAGCAAAGTCAATGCTATCACAGAAGCAAAAGATCTACAAAAACTTACCATTAACGAACTCATTAAAAATCTGAAGACCTATGAAATGAAGAAAAAGAAGGACCATGAAAGAAGAGAACCCCAAAAAGAAAAGAACATGGTCCTCAAGGCAGACAACAATGATTCAAGTGATGAGGATGCTGACATGGCCTATTTGACAGGGAGATTTCAGAAAATAGTTTGCGGAAATAGAAGCATTCCGAAAAAGGGCTGCTCCAACAGATCAAAAGGCTATGACTTGTGTCATAAATGTGGGAAGCCATGGCATTTCATCAAAGATTTTCCTCTCTACAAGCAAGACCAGTACAAGCACAACACAGACAAAACAGTCAAGAGGAACCCGGTTCCTGACAGGAAATTCAAGAGAAAAGACGCCGCTAACATTGTTGTGAAATAAGCTCTTCCTGCATGGGGAGACTCCTCTAGTGAATCTGAGGGAGATGGTGAACAAGGGGATACCTCTATGATGGCAGTTGAAAGCGAAGTAGCTGAATATGACTCTATCTTTATCCTGATGGCAAAATCTGATGAGGATGAAGATGATGATGACGATGAGGTAAACTTTCTAGACGTTCAAAGAAATATGAAGTCTTACTCCCAAAAGAAGCTTGCATCCTTAGCTAATGTTCTGATTGATGTTATCATAATCTTATCAATGACAAAAATGTGTTAACTGTGGAACCAGGAGAGGTAGAATATGAGAGAGATGATTTGGTAGTCGTAATGGTTGTTTTAAAATATACCATTGAGGATTTAAAGGAAGAAAAGGATGCTCTAACTGAGAAAATTGAAAATGTAGAGCATGGGAGAGATGACTTGTTGGTAGTAGTTATGGCCTATGTATTTAGCCGGATGTGGAACTTCTGGAGGGTTACAAACCTCCCAAGTTCGAAATGTTCGATGGGACTAGTGATCCAAAAGTGCATCTAATAACATATTATGTCAAACTTGTAGGAGTGGGCAAGAATGAACAAATCCGTATGAAGCTGTTCATGCGATGCCTCACAGGAGATGCTTTGTCTTGGTACATCAGTCAAGACCCGAAGAAGTTGGCTAGTTGGGAAAGCATGGCATCAGACTCCATGGACAAATTCAGATTCAACACGGAAAACACGCTAGACGTTTTCTACATTCAAAACCTCAAGAAGAAGCCAACAGAAACCTTCCACGAGTATGCTACTTGTTGCAGATCAGAAGCAGCTAAAGTAAGATCAACACTTGAAGAAGAACAAATGAATAAGTTCTTCGTCAGAGTTCAAGACCCGCAATATTATGAAAGGTTAATGTTTATTGAAAATCACAAATTCTCCGACATCATCAAGCTAGGAGAAAGAATAGAAGAATGGATTAAGAGTGGGATGGTAACCAACTTCGAGGCGTTGCAGGCCACGTACAAAGCTTTGCAATCGGGAGGTATTTTGAAAAGAAAGAAGTAGGTGCCGTAATGGTAACCCAGGGTCCCAAGTCTCCTCACATACCAAACACCTCTACCCACATACCAACCCTTACCCCCCAGATACCAACAACTTGTTACCACCTATCATGCCTATAATATTTAACCCAAATATTACCACTCTCCACCACCCGCCCTCCAAAACTACCAAAAACCATGACAAAAGTTTAACCAAAGACCACCTAGACAATACACCCCAATTGCTGAACCCATAGACCAATTGTACGAGAGGCTAAAGGCCGCTGGTTACGTCACTCCCATTCATGTCATTGCTATGGATAATTCTTTTCAGTGGATCAACCCCAACAAGAAATGTGCCTATCATTCAGGCATGAAGGGTCATACCATTGATGAGTGCCGTACATTAAAAGATAAAATTCAGACATTGATAGACACTAAGGTCATCCAGGCAAATGAAGCTGCACCAATTATTCGTAACAATCCTCTCCCGGATCATAGAGGTGATGGAGTGAATGAGATAGAGACAGTTGAAGAATGGGACTCGGAAGGGTCAATAGGACTCATTTGAGAGAAATATGCTCCTAAAATGTCTCTAGTCACCCTCACGCCGGTTGTGGTCCAAATCCAGGCGCCGTTTGTAGTTGAGGTATCTACAACCTTCATCGTGATGGTAGCTCACATGCCATCTTACCAGTGTGATGCCATCCCATGGGACTATATTGCAGAAGCAAGGAGAAAAGGAAAAGCAAAAATAGAGGAAATATGGGCAGCACAAGGTATGACTAGAACTGGTCGAGTTTACACACCTGAGAACCTGGGAGGAACAAGCAAGGAAGCTGTATCTAAGACACCTATTATCAAGACTGGCAATGATGATCTTTGGAGGAAGGTGCAAGCAAGAGAGTACTTTATTGTTGACCACTTGAACAAAACTCCCGCTCAGATATCCATCTCGTCACTCATGCAAAGCTCAAACACACAGGAATGCTTTGATGAAGGTATTGAGTGAAGCTTATGTACCAACCAACATCACTAGTGGGGAGATGGCTAACATGGTTGGACAGGTATTGGAGAGTCACAGAATCAGCTTTCATGAAGATGAATTACCACCAGAAGGATTGAGTCACAACAGGGCACTATATATCACAGTGCGATTTGAGGATAAGTTCATCGCTAGGGTCCTGATAGATGGGGCTTCAAGTCTGAACATATGCCCACTGACTACTCTGAAGAGATTAGCTAAAGGCCTGCAAGAGATACGAATGGGAAGCATGAATGTGAAAGCATTTGATGGATCTCAGAGAGATACCATTGGAGAGATCAACCTCAGTCTACAAATGGGCCCGACTTGGTTTGATGTCGAGTTACAGGTGCTGGATATATCTGCTACTAACAACCTATTATTGAGACGACCGTGGATACATACTGCTGGTGCAGTGGCTTCAACCCTACATCAGGCTGTGAAATTTGAGTGGAATCATCAGGAGGTGATCATTAATGGAGATGGAAGTAACCACATCAACACCAATCAGACTGTTCCAGTCATCGAAAACATAAAAAAACTGGGTGGAGAAACATACCATCGCATTGAGCGAGTCAACGTAATTGAAAAGGATCGATGGTGGAACAACAAGATATAAAGCACACTACTATGGACAGGGTATGAACCCGGCAAGGGTCTCGACAAAAATCTCCAAGGGATCACCAAACCCGTACAACCACAGCGTCATGGCATGACTTTTGGACTCGGATATGAATAAACATGGCAGGAGTAGCAGGATTGGTCACCACCATGGAATGGTCCTTATTATCCACTGGAACAACCGGTACCACCTTTGCACCAGACATTCCATCAAGCTGACATGATGTGGGGATCCGAGGAAGATGAAGTTTTAGTGGGCATGAGGAAGCTGTTTCTAGACAAAGAGGATATGGACTGCAATGCAATAGTTGAGGAGGAGGAGGAGGAGGAGGAGGAAGACCTTACTATTCAGACCGTGGAGAAAGGAGTTCTCAAGAACTGGACTGCTGCACCATCTCGGGCCCGTCGAGTTCCTGGCATTATTATTACTTATCCCGATGAACCTATGACTGTGACATGTAATGAGACAACACGACATAAGGATAGTGATTAAGAGGATTTGGAAGATTATATAATACCTGAGGAAATCATCATAGAAGTGGAAAACTTTGAAAATAAACCAAAGTCTAATTTAGAGGAAACTGAGACCGTTAACTGAGAGGATTCCGAAACGGTCAAGGAAACACGTATAAGCATTCATCTATCACCATCAGAGAAGGAAAAGTACATCATATTCCTACAAGAATATGAAGATATCTTTACATGGTCCTACGATGATATGACTGTTTTGAGTACCTCTATAGTGGCTCACAAGCTACCCACTAATCCCATGTGTCCACAGGTAAAGCAGAAGCTCAAAAAATTCAAGTCGGATATGAGCTTGAAGATAAAAGAAGAGGTCACCAAGAAAATCAAAGCCAAGGTTCTCCAAGTGGTCGAATATCCGACTTGGTTGGCCAACATTGTGCCAGTTCCAAAGAAAGATGGGAAAGTTAGAGTATGTGTTGACTATCGAGATCTGAACATAGCAAGTCCCAAAGATGATTTCCCACTGCCCAGCATACACATACTGATTGACAATTGTGCCAAGCATGAGCTCCAATCCTTTGTGGATTGCTTCGCAGGATACTATCAGATCTGGATGGATGAAGAGGATGCCGAAAAGACAGCCTTCATTATACTATGGGGGATATACTATTACAAAATGATGCCGTTTGGCCTGAAGAACGCTGGGGCCACCTACATGAGAGCCATGACAACCATCTTCTACGACATGATACACAAGGAAATAGAGGTGTACGTGGATGACGTTATCATCAATTCGAAAAGGAGTTCGGATCATATAGCAGACGTTAAGATGTTTTTCGACCGGCTTTGAAAATACAATTTGAAGTTGAATCCTACAAAATATGCCTTCGGAGTCCCTGCGGGAACGTTGTTAGGATTCATCGTCAGTCGCCAAGGGATTGAGTTGGACCTATCAAAGGCTAAAGCTATCTAAGACCTATCACCTCCGAAGAATAAGAAAGATGTGATGAGCCTTTTAGGGCGTCTCAATTACATCAGCCGCTTCATAGCACAGTCAACTGTGATATGTGAGCCAATCTTCATGATGCTGAGGAAAGATGCTGCAACAAGTTGGACTGAAGAATGCCAGAAAGCCTTCGAAAAAATCAAGGTATATTTATCTAAACCACCTGTTCTGGTCCCACTAGAACTAGGAAGGCCTTTGCTGCTTTATTTGTACGTATTAGAGGGAGCTTTTGGTTGTGTTTTGGGACAACATGATGAAACTGGAAGAAAGGATCAGGAGATATATTAGCTGAGCAATAAATTCACGCCTTACAAAGCCTGGTATTATTTGCTGGAACACACCTGCTGTGGTTTGACATGGATAGCTCAGAAGTTGAGGTATTATTTCTGTGCATACACTACATATCTCATATCAAAGATGGATCCGCTAAAGTACATCTTTCATAAACCCATGCCTACGGGCAAGTTAGAAAAGTGGAAAATATTGTTGAGTGAATTCGACATCGTCTATGTAACTCAGAAGACGGTAAAAGGGCAAGTATTGGCAGATCATCTGGCAGAAAATCCCATAGACGGAGAATATGAACCATTGAAAATGTATTTTCCCGATGAGGAGGTATCATTTATAGGAGAAGATATCACTGAGGCATATGATGGTTGGATAATGTTCTTCGACGGAGCAGCAAACTTCAAAGGAGTGGGTATCAGGACTGTCTTAGTATCAAAAACTGGCCAACACTATCAGGTATTTGCAAAACTCAGGTTTTCATGCACCAACAATATGGCAGAATATGAGGCTTGCATTTTGGGGATTAGGTTGGCCATTAACATGAATGTTCAGGAGCTTCTGGTAATTGGAGATTCCAATATTTTGGTGCATCAGTTTCTAGGAGAATGAGCTACGAAGGACACCAAAATATTACCATATCTGCATTGTATACAAGAACTGATCAAGAGGTTCACAAAGATAGAGTTCAAGCACGTTCCAAGGATTCAGAACGAGTTCGCAGATGCGCTACCCACTTTGTCTTCCATGATACAGTACCCGGACAAGAATTTCATTGATCCTATCCCAATAGGGTTTCATAAACAACCTGCTTATTGTGCTCATGTTGAAGAAGCGATTGATGGAAATCCATGGTTCCACGACATCAAGAAGTACCTGGAAAATGGAGAATACCCAGAGGCTGCTACCCATACTCAGAAGCGCAGCTTCGAAGATTAGCCAACCATTTATTTCAAAGCGGGGGAATTCTATATAGAAGGACTCCTGACCCGATATTACTACGGTGTGTCGATGCCAAGGAGGCATCTAGATTGCTTGAGGAAATACATGCCGGAACTTGCGGACCACATATGAATGGTTTCATCTTAGGCAAGAAGATACTAAGATCAGGGTATTTCTGGATGACTATGGAAATAAACTGCATCAAGTATGTTCAAAAGTGTCACCAATGCCAGATACATGCTGACATAATACGAGTACCACCCAATGAACTCAATGCGACAAGTTCACCCTAACCTTTCTCCGCTTGGGGTATGGATTTCATCGGCCCAATCGAGCCCGCTGCTTCAAATGGGCATAGGTTCATTCTGGTGGCCATAGACTACTTCACAAAATAGGTTGAAGTTGCATCTTATAAAGCAGTAACTAAGAAGGTTGTAGCGGATTTTGTTTGGGACCGCATTGTTTGTCGATTCAGAGTACCAGAGTCAATCACTACTGATAATGCCACCAATTTAAATAGGGATTTGATGAAAGCTACGTGTGAAACATTCAAGATCAATCATAGGAATTCCATAGCATATAGGCCACAAATGAGCGGAGCCGTAGAAGCCGCTAACAAGAACATCGAGAAGATATTGAGGAAAATGGTGGGTAAATATAAACAATGGCACGAGTAGCTGCCATTTGCTTTGCTTGGATATCATACCACAGTTCGCACATCAACTGGGGAAATGCATAAAATGAGACATGAAGTCCCCAGGTTCAGTATGGTCCAAAACATCCCACCCTTGATACTAAACTGGTGGAAAGACCTTGCACCTTGCGACAAGAACCATGTGAGAAGAGTATTGATTAACCTGCCATCCTTGCTAAACATTCAGCCAAATATTATTTTATCTTGAAGTCTATACCTTTGATTTGTTTCTATTCATTTGTATGTGACGTTGAGTGCTTGGTATGAATTAGGCACCAACAACTTTTGATGCTGTGGCATTTTTGGTGTGAGATGCTTTTTTGCGTTTTGAGTGTAGGCCAAAGGACTTGAGACTAGATTTAGACTGAAACTTTGGTTTGGTGGACCCAGTTATGTGGACATGTGATTTTGGGCTATTATATATCTAGTAGTATCCCTAGAAGGGGAATTGATGGCTCAGAGAGTGGCTAGTTGTTCGTTTGTGGAATGAAGTAGACATTTATATCTTGTTGACGAGTGTAGACTCGGGAGGATCAATTGATTGCATAGTAGTTATAACCCTGGTAAGGGCATAGAAAGATGTTTATTTGAGACTAAGCAGGCGGGTTATCCGCTGCGAGAAGGTTTGAGGTTGTATGATTCTTGTGAGGTTTCTATGAAGAGTATTCCTTCTATATAGTGGACTGCATATACTACAACTACAGTTCATATCACTTGAGGAAGTTGGCATGACCGTCACGAGGATATTAAGCATTGACAGAGAATTTAGAATGTGTTATGACTAGTGTTATGTGAGCTTGTGAAGACTTCAGCTGAATAATAGTGTGCGACCATGGAAGTTAATAAAGAGGAGTATTTTGGGTTATCAGATGATGTATTTTGTAGTTTCAATCTAAGTGGGGGAGCCTACCAATCATATGGGCATGTGTTGTTGGGGTTATTGAACTAGGCTATGCAGCTATGATTTGAGAAGGGTGACATCGAGGATGTTTGAACAAGGAATTTTCTGGATGCATGATTTACTATGCTTTATTGATATATGGAGAATGTGGAATGCCTCAGGTTTGATGTTCATTGTGGATATAGTGTAAAAGAGAAAGGATTTACTCAGTTGACTAAGGATGAGGTTGCTTCTTAGAGTAATGATTGTCTAATGGAGCACGAATTGTTCGGCGTGTATTGGCTATGCAACAAGTCTAGACAGAGTGGATGACTCCAAGAATAGTTCTAGTGGGTTTAAGTTCTATGATATGGCACTTAAGTATTTGCTGAAGAGGTTGGGTCAACGTAGTAGTGGCTTGGATCGACATGGTAATAGAAAAGATTATTTTCTTTGGTATGATAGGTGCTATTGTGGCAAGACTTTTAGGTTTGGTAGTCGGCATGATTTGGTTGATTTAGAGGGATTTAGTTTTGATGGCTTGGTTATGTGCAGATGAGATTCGAAGAGTTCACGATGGTTTTGACCATGACTTGAGACTGATGCCTTTTTCGGGTATGGAATGTTTGTTGTGTGTTGTTATTCTATCCTAAATTGAGTTAAGGGGAAGTCTTCTTGTCGATGAAATTTTTATAAGGAGGACCATCCTACTTGCGATTCAGAGTTGATAACTGGGTTATTATATTTTCATATAATAACATGATAGATGCGGTGAGACCTCTGGGATTGGGATAGAATGGTCAAGGTTGTGGTTGGATTTGAAGGGAAGGCCATGAGTTCTTCCCAACATGAGATATTTCAGATGTTTAAGAGAATTCTAGCACTATCCTGTATTGCCTAAGAAGGGTGTGTGTTTTGGAAGACACATTGTGTATTAATTTGCAGATGTATTACAGAAATCGTATGCTTAGTAACCACTAATTTTCATGTTTTGCTACTTGACGCAGAAGATTTATGGGAGCATTTCTCATGAGGTGATTGTAGTAGTCATTTTAGTGGGGGGAGTTGAGATAAAGTGTGGAGATCCTTGTATTCTGTAATGACTCGATAGGTCATTTTGAGCTTTAGCATTGCGTTTGGTGGTTTGAGGCCTTGAGTAGCTTCATATGATGTATAATGACTCGTGTGAATGGTTGATTTTGATATTCGAGATATTCAGGATTGATTTGGAAGGGAAATTCTTAATTTGAAAGTTTTAAGTTGGAAGAGTTGACCAAAGTTTGAATTTTGAGTAAATGATCTCAGAATCGGTCTTGATGGTTTCAACAGGATCTTATGATTATTTTGGACTTTGGTGTATGTTCGTATTTGAATTTGGATGTTTCTAGAATGTTTTGGCTCTATTTGTCGAAAATTGGCAATCTAAAGAATTGGAGAGTTCATAAGTTTCATCAGAAGTTGACTTTGATGTTATCGGAATCGATCATTATTCTGGGAATTTGGTTAGGTTAGTTTTGTGTATTGGAACTTGAGTGCAAAGTTTGGTTTTGATTAGAAATGTCTAAGTGTGATTCAAATGCAATCGGTGTAGTTGGAATGTTTGAATCTCAAGAGACTTGTTATGATCGTCGACTCTTGGTTTTGATGTTATTTGTGGTGTTTTGAGCCTTTGGATAAGTTTGGATAATATTTTTGGACTTGTTGGTATGATTGGACAGGGTCCCAACAGGCTCGGGTGTGTTTCTGGGTGGTTTCAGAACATTTCGATTGAGTTTTTCATAGCTGATTTACCGGTGCATGATAATGCTTTGCGATCGCGGATAAAAGATGTTGGAAGGCGTGATTTTTCCAATGCGCTCGTGTGAAGAGCTATGTGTTCGCAAACAGGAAGCGCAAGGTTAGAGTTTGGTCTACGCGTTCGTGATAGGTGGATCACTTTCGCGTAGAAGAGATTGGAGCTGGGGATAGTGTTTTCCCGTTTGTGGAAAAGTGTCCGCATTCGCGTATGAGGGTGGTCCATTGGTCTTCGCGTTTACGTGTGTCCCTACGTGTTCACAGTGTGTTATTTCAGGCAGTGGCTCCTTGTGCTTCGCAATTGCTGAGCAGTGTCTTGCGATCGTGATGAGAAGTGTTGGGCAGACCATGTAAGATGTCATTTCGGGATTTTTACCCATTCTTTTATATTTTGAGCTGTAGACTTGGAGAGGGGCAATTGTTCATACAGATTTTCATACAAGGAAAGAGGGTAAGTTATTTCTACATATTGTGATTATATTTCAAGAATCTACATGGATCTTTAAACCTAAAACATGGGATTTCCAAAGGAAATTGGTTTTTGTCTACACTTTAAGAGAGTATTCTGGAGTTTTAACCATTGATTTGTACTCAAATTT
Organism: Nicotiana otophora; assembly: GCA_000715115.1. Lineage (NCBI taxonomy): Eukaryota > Viridiplantae > Streptophyta > Magnoliopsida > Solanales > Solanaceae > Nicotiana > Nicotiana otophora. The sequence goes on along the minus strand of AWOL01S0042563.1, from coordinate 67,068 downwards.
GGAAACTAATTATATATTAGACTCGGCAGGTTATGGATCATCATATTTTGGTATTGGTTTCGGATTTCGGGCACGCAAGATCGCGTTGAAGTTTTGGGAATTCATGAAAGATCGAATCTTTATGGTGTGTGATCGCTTCCTATAGCATTGTTTGACTTCTTTGGATGATGATGGGCTTGGATTTACATGATTGGAGGGATAGAATGAGCTTTTGACGTGATTTGAGGTTGTGGGTAGACCGGGAAGAGGTAAGTCTCTTAGCTAACCTTCTTAAGAGGGAAACCCATAAGATTTGACTTCGTTGCTATGTGCTTAAGGTATTGGGGTAGTGTATATGCGAGGTGGAGAGCGTTTATGCATGTACCATGTTTATATCATATTCGGGGGGAAATTGAGATACTTTATGCCTTACTTGATTATGTGCTCATCTTGATTCATGATTTATTTGGCTTATATGACTACATTCGGTCTCTTATTCACGCTAGAGGTCATGCCTAGGCTTTTGATTATTTATGAAGGCATAAGAGCTTATTCTTGACATGTTGAATTGCTTGAATCGTCCGTAGTCATATAGAAATTACATGAGCACATATATGCATGGTTATTATTAAGTACTTGTACATCTCTTATCTATTAATTCTTAGGCATATGCATACGTATTATATTTGGATACTTGATTTGGACTAAGATTGTAGCACGAAAGGTAAGGTCGTGTAGTAAAATACATTTATGGCACATGACATGATGAACGCGCATTTGATTATAAGTGAGCTATCAAGCTCCATGTTGTGCTTGGATTTGGTACTTCCCCTTCAAAGTCAGTTGATTTCCCATGTTACATTGGACCCTGTGAGCGTGGCCGATACATGGATTTTGTATTAGGTTTTAGTGATACATTGGTTTTTTATCGGGTTTCAGTGATACATGGATTTCGTATTGAGGTACATGGATCTTGTATCGGTTGAGGTAGGTAGGATCTTGATTGAAGCATTCCATCTTTAAATACCATATCTGAGCAGCTTTTTGGTTATCTCTTGAATTGTAAGAGCATGCTTTACATATTTCGACTATTTGAGATATCTGATACCTATTTTTCATAAGGATAATTACTATTTCAGCTCTAGGGTCTATTATTTATATCTTTGCTGTAAGTATCTTGATACCTATAGTCTCAATAATACTTCTTTGAGGTTAGACTTGATGCTTACTGGGTATCGATTGTGGTTTACTCAAACTACGCTTCTACACATCCTATTGTGCAGATCCTCAGGTGGTACAGCGGAGCCTCTTGTTGAGTCTAGGAATTTGCTTAGAGACTTAGGGCGAGCTGCACCTCATGGATTTGTTTCGCAGTGCCCGAGTCCCTATCCTTATTTAATCTTGTATATTTTTCTTTCTCTCTGACCATTTCAATTATGTATTGAGACTTGTACTTATTCAGTATTTGCCCATTTACTTGTGTCACCTAGTTCTTGGGGGTTGTACTATTTTGGTCATGTTTGGCCCATTGTATGATTATATAAGACATTATTCTTGCGAGATTATTCTTGAATCTATTTATTATATGATTTTGTTAATTGAAAGAATCTAAATTATATTCTATTGATTGTGAGTTGAATTGCCTAGCAAGTACGACTAGGATCCATCACGGCATGAGGGTGGATTTTGGGTTGTAATATTTTGAAGGTTTAGGGATCAGATTTTCTCAAAGGCATACTATCCCTTTGGTTGTGGATTGTGAAATTGTGTTAAGAGTTAGACAACCGATTGCATGTGTCATGGATAGGGTCAATATGAATTTTGGAAGGCAATTTGCCTATTTCGGAATGGTTTGAATCGGTTTGGGGGCCTATTGGTAGGCCTAATGAGAATGTGTATTCTACACTGGATCAGATTTGTTTACTCATCCTAGAATTTACTATGGGCGTGTCATCGGGTCGAAATAATGTCACGATCCAAAATCCCACCAAAGACCATGATGGCACCTAACATGCTAGCTAGGCAAGCCAATACTCAATCCTCATTACAAAATCCGATTATGAAGCCAGTGATTATTTTCACAATATGAATAACAAAGCGAAATAAATTTCAAATCAATAACATGAGTACTTAATCCACGAAAAGGTCTAAACACGACCACAACTGTCTAATCATCTGCCCAAAACCCGGTGTAACAACATCACGAGCATCTAATTAGAGTAACTAGAATGAACTAAATAAATACATCTGTCCAGGAAAGAAATACATTAACATAAAATAGATAAATAGGAAAGGGGACTCCAAGTGCTGCTATTGGATCAAGTAAAACACTCACCACAAAGTCTCTAATATAGTGCTCCTACTCAACTCAATGATACCTCTAATATCAGTCTCATAACCTACACAAAATATGCAGAAGTATAGTATGAGTACAAAACTATGGTACTCAGTAAGTATCAAGTTTAGCCTCGAAAAAATAGTGGCGAAGGGTCGACATCAACACTCACTATCCATCCAATAATCAAGTAAGTGTTTATGTCGTGCCCAATCTAATCATAATACCGTCAATCAATCATTGTGGCGCGCAACCCGATTCATTCAAATACCGTCAATAATCGATAACTAATATCCGGTCACATTGTCCTTAGTGCGAAATTTCTCAATATTTCCACAACATCAAACTCTCCAACTCATGCACATGTATATGAAATGATGAAATAAAAGGGCACCATACATGATAATAGGAATGCACACAAAAAGTTCATATGGCTAAAAGATGGCTAAGGTAAATCATGTAATTCAATTTATCACTACAGCTCAACAAGCTATTTTGGCATGTTCTAGCTTAATCATATCAATTATCATGAGTCAATTAGGCCATAGAAACCACCAAAATTATGGAGCAAATAAGATAAGTGTATGACTACGGATTTATAATAAAGCTCAACACGGCAAAATAATCCTTCATATAAAATAAACAAGTCACAACCCTAGGCATACTCCTAAGTCATTAATATAAATTATCACGTAGTCATATAATCGATTAAATGTGAATAACAACTTCACATAATCCAACAATGTACAATTCAAGTCAACAATACCGGATATGGTCAAGACCCAGATACCCATATACGCTCGACACCTCGTATATACGTGGCTCCAAAATTATGATTCAAGTAGCAAATTGATTACCTATGAGGAGAATCCTATCTTACAAGGATAGAGAAGAGACTTACCTCTACCCACAAGCTAAAATCAAGCAACAATCGCCTACCATTCAAAACCAACTCCAAACGACTCGTATATAGTCAAATACAACTCAATAATGTTAAATAAAGCCATAGGAAACATCTCTAAACATTAAAGCTATGATCTTTAATCAAATACCCAAAAGTCAACAAACGTCGACCCGGGCCCACACAATCAAAACTCGAGTCAAGGGATAGATCCTGGCTACCCATAACCCCACGAGTCCAAATATGTGATTAGATTCTAAAACCGGGTCCAAATCGACCCACAAATCCCCAAAATACGTCATCTTTAGTTGTAGACAAAACCCCAAAATTTCACTTTAAAATTCTAATTTTTAGGTGTAGAAATCCATGGAGAACCAAAATCTAAAGCCAAGTCCAAGTGAAATGCTTACCTCCAATGTAGTACAAAAACTGTTTTTTCAAATTCTCCTCCTCTTGAAATCTAGGGCTCAAAATATGAAATAATGGGCAAAAGGCCCGAAATATAAAACTTAAAGTTCTGCTTCAGGTAATCCCTTCACGATCGAGGTTTACCCATCGCGATCGGGAAGTCTAAATAGCCTCCATCCCTATATTGTCCTTCAAGAACACAAAGCCTTCACCGCAAACGTGATTTACCTGCTACAAACTCTATGAGAATGAGTCACTCTGACAGCGAATGCGGCGCACCAAGCCCCAACCAAACTTCACTGCTTCGCGAAGGTGAACCCAATCTCACAAACATGTTTCTCCTGATCATAACACTACACGAACACGAACTATAGGTCGAGAACGTGATTAACAAATATCCCTCTGCCTCAATTACTGTCACGCCCCAACCTCGGGGAGCGCGACCGGTGCTCAATCGAGATAACCCGGCCGAGCAAGCCTGCAGGATTTTCTTCTACCCAACTCACCCATAAATAAAGAGAATATAAACTTCATTAATTAATACCACGAGGATTCATGAACAACACTAGTTCCATCGCCATTAGTTACTTCATTTATAAGTCTCCAAAACAATACATTTCACAATCATAGTTTTACAGTGGAAGCATGAGATACAATTACGACATCTTTAGTTTAACTTTCCCACACTAATACACAAACCACACTATGTCTATGGAGCCTCTAATAGATATAAAAGAGTACAATGATGGTGCCGGCAACAAGGCTCCGACTATACCTCAAAACATAATACACACGGAACAAAAGATGCATAACCCCGGAATGAAGTGGGGCTCACCAAGTCAGCTGGGAAAAAGTGTACCACTATCACTGGTCAATGCCTCCCGTTGTGGAACCACCTGCATCCATTAACGATGCAGCGCCCCCAGCAAAAGGGACGTTAGTACATGTCGAATAGTACTAATATGAAAACCAAAACACCTATTCAAGGTCTTGGAATTACAACATGAATATGATGAATCATGGTAACAATCATAGGGCTTATGTAGCCATAAAAGTCAAAACATATTTATTAAGAACTTCCAATAACACTTATAAATTTCAAGTCGGGAATCCTCTACAACTACCTTTACACAGAGCGGCCTTGCTTCCTCACCCCAATGTATGCGGGTAGAGGTATAATCATAATACCAAAAACTCTACACAAAGAGGCTCCGCCGCCTCACCCCAATGTATGCGGGTGGAGGTGTATTCACAATACCACAATTATACACAAAGTGGCCACTTTTGCCTCACCCCAACGTACGCGGGTGGAGGAGTAATCACAATACCACATCTCTACACAAAGCGGCCCTGCCGCATCACCTCAACATATGCGGGTGGAGGTGTAACCACAATGGCCCAGCTCTAGTTCCCCAAAAGGATAATAATATGTGCAAAAGAGTTCCCTTTTAATCCATTGTTTGGAACCTTTGGCCTTAGCAAATGTAAATTCATAAAGTTTCAACATATGAGAAATAAGTGCTTCATCACATTGATTTCATACAAGATCTTCTTCCCAAAGGGGTATAACATGATTAAGTCAAAAGTACAGAATCATTAACACATGAGGGTTCTAACACGTTATGCCAATAGGGCATTAATTCTACTAGTTCTAATACTCCACATCAATAGCATTCCATGTCCGAACTTTACCCGATGGCATTTTGTAATAACACGGGAATTCCAATACCAGAAAAAAAGTTCAACCTTCATACCTCGCTTTGAGCTTCCCTTAATTCACTACACAGTTTTGAAAATCCTAGCAACTTCGATCTATTTAGAGACATAGCAAAATTGAACACAAATTAGGAAGATATTCATGGTATCTGCTCATTGGAGCATTTTATCAAACACTAGGTATGCGAATTTGATTACAAAGTTCTTCCACAAGATTTCCTTCACTCCACAACTAATTCAACACCAAGAGTTTACTCATACTAGTTAAATTTCCTCCCCACCATCCTCATAGATACATGTATGCATAAATTACAACTCCTATACCCAAAAAACATAATCCCAAATTACCCATATTAAACCCAAACTTGAAATTGAAGACTAGGGTTTGAACCTTACCTCTTGGATGAAGACCTTGTGAGTTTTCCTTGTGAATTCTCCAAGTCTTGAGCAAGAATTGATGAACAATTAGCCTAGGGTCCCCCCTCCTTCTATAACACTCTTACTTTACTCTAAAATATCAGATTTTTGTTTCAAAAGAGTCCCTCTACTTCAATATATCGAAATAGGGTCAGGTAAAAAATTTAAAAAATTAAAGCCCATGCAGATCTGCGTTCGCATATGCGACTACATAATGCTTCTTCGGTCCGCACAGTTGCCCTCCGAAACTGGGCGATTCGGCCTCATTCTACGTACGGTTTGCAGTCTGCAGACCAATTATGCGGTCGCGTAATGGACCGCAGAACCTTCTTTACGAAATTTCTCATGTTGATTCTGCGATAGGATCTGCGTCCCAGAAAACGGTTCTGTGGCTGCATAATGGTCCTCAAATTTAGCTCAAGTTTCTGCTTCACTCTGCAGCCCGCATAGTGATTCTGCGGCCGCATAGTAGACTGCAGAAATGCCATAGTCTACAACACGATTCTTTCAACTCCTCAACACACTGTTCAACCTAAAAAGGTCTGAGCTGCGGCGCATATGTCCACCCAGACATCACGAAACCCTAGGTTTAGGTAAAAATTTCATGGGGCTTTACAATTACCTCCCGCGATCGCAATGCAAAACTAACACCAACAACTTCAACAGTTTCTAACTTCACCAAAATGATCTGACACCACCACATACCACACCCGAGCCCCTCAGGACCCCATCTAAACATGCCAACAAGTCCATATAAATAATCAAAACTTATCCAAAGGCTCGAAACACCATAAATAACATCAAATACCAAATAATTCACTTAACTCCAAATATTCAAACTTCGTCGATTCCTCAATCATATCACACTTAGACATACCGAATTGCAACCACACTTTGCACACAAGTCCTAATCAACCAAATGAATCTGTCTGAAGTCCCGAAAAACCAATCCAAGCCTGATAACACCAAAGTCAACTCCCAGTTAAAATTATGAACTCTTCAATTCTTCAGCTTGCCAACTTTCGAGAAATAGGGCCAAACTCTTCTAGGAACTTCCAAATCAAAATCCAAACACAAACCCAAGTCCAAAATCACCATACAAACCTATTGAAACTATCAAATCCTGATTCCGGGGTTGTTTACTCAAAAGTCAAACATTGGTAATTCTTCCAACTTAAGGATTCCGAATTGAGAATTATTTTTCCAAATCAACTCTGAACCTCTCGAAAATAAAACCCAACCATACACATAAGTCGTAATACATCAATTGAAGCTACTCAAAGTGTCAAACTGCCGAATGGAATGCTAGAAACCAAAACAACCCGTCAGTTCGTTACGTTCTCCCCCACTTAAATATACGTTCATCCTCGAATGTGCCAAGAGTCATTCCAAAGCTGCCAAATCACAGTATAACTCATCATACACATACCTAGGGGTTATCTCATGTCATCTCAAACACTATAAGCCCATTAACACAATACGAACAGAAGATTCTTCCTTCAATTGTAACCCATAAGTCATTAAACTATATTCCAACATCCAAAATTCCCTATAAGATCAGATTCATATATATACATTGTATCAATATCAACCAGTTGTATCAAACCATAAGTATACTTCCAAGATGTAGCCACATGACATACCGCATAAGTCATATGCCCGTAGCAATATCTTTCAACCACATTAGCTACTCATTACCAAACTCGGTACCGACAATATACCCCATGACAAATAAAACCTCGTTCCAAACCTTCACAATGCTGCAATGAAGGAGGAAATGTGTTGGAGTTCATAATCACCCATCAAATTAACATGTCGTAGAGCTCTCTCGATCGACAAGAACCACTGCCCAACTCTGAGTTAATTAGTGACATTCTTCTTCCAAACATACCTTATACAATTTTGATTGCACTTATTCTAGATCCAATAACTTTGTATCACCCAGTAAAAATTGCTCGACCAACATGCCACATCAGATACCATCAAGAACCTCATACGACATGATCCATGTGACAAACAACAACCGGTCAAGTATGATCACTACTGGGAATGGAACAAAAGTATGAGAACTATCCAACAAGTATAGCAGATATAACAACAAAAGCATAATTCTATGAACTCGTTCCACAAAGGAGGACCATAACACACAAAATAAGCTCAAGGAATCATATCCATCATAACTCTGTTACGGCGTTAAACCTAATCCACACATATTCCTGTGGCAAAATGCCACCCGATCCACATATGTACCCATCGCGGGTTGCCACCCGATCCACACATAATACTCGTGCTGACGTGCCACCCGGTCTACAATATTCTCATTAATAACCATTGGGCCATAATTCTCATACTCTTTAACGTATATGTATCAACTACAAGAACGTAAAGTGTGTAAACATAACAATGGGGAGACGATAGCATAATGCGCTATGAAAAGACAAACACATCTATGGTGCAATAAGCAAATTAACATCTCAAGAGCCATCCTGCTCATATATCTCCACAAGGCCTAACAAGGCCACAACATGATTGCGAATAGCATAATCATCTCACAACCCATCATAGCATAAGGGAGTAACACACAAAAGAGATCAGGGTATGAATAACATCCATGATGCAAGATGGCACACTGATAGAAAATGCATCACTAAATTGTCAAATCCAATCTGGTGTAGAATGCACATTTTCATTATGCCTACCAATGGGCCTCCAAACTGATTCAGATCATTTCAAAAAACATAAATAGCCTTCCAACAGTCCACAACGACTCTATTCATGACACATGCAATCAGTTGTCCAATCCTAACACAATTCTACAACCCGCAACTAAAGAAATAGTCCCCCTCTTAGAAATAGAATCTACAAACTACGAGAGTACCATAATCTCCATACCTGATATCTACCCTTATTACTTAAATGACCCACAAGTCACACATATACAATCACATTATAATAAATACTTCATAAATCTCCCATATCAAGTAGGAAATGGAGACACCAATGATTATTGGCATGTTATTTCTATAGTACTAGTCAAGCATTAGCAAAACAATGCACAATGCGAGAATACTCTTAAACATCCAATATCTCTCATGTTGCCCATAACTCATGGCGTTCCTTTTCAAAATCAAACTGCAACCTTGCCCATCCAATTCCAATTCCAATTTCACACAACTCACCGCATCTATTATGCTATTATGCAAAAATATGTGAATCCCATTATCAACTCAAAATAACGAATACTATACACACTCCATCAGCCAGAAAACTTCCCCTACACTCAATTCAAGGGAAAATCATAACACACAACACAATTTCTATGCCTGTAAGACACCAACCGCAAGTTGTGGTCACAATCATCGCAAGCTCTTCAGAACCCATATACGTATAACCAAACCAGCTGAATTCAATCCCTCTAGATTATCCAAATCACGTAGGCTAGCAAACCCAATAGTATCACCAGAAAGACACCTATAAAGCTCTATAATACCAAAGGGACCGATTATTTCCACTACCATGCTCAACCAAATCGCTACTATGTTGACCTAACTTCTTCAAATTACTCATGACCCGCCTTCAAGTTAACACTACTCATTCCCAGTACAGTATGGTCCTCAATCAAAAACTCATGCGAAGTGATTCCCGTATGAACTCTCATCATCCTAAGACCTATAAGCCGCTTTATTCACCCTCATCCATCCGATAATACCTCAGCCGAAATGCCCGCTCTAGGAGTCCTATGAATTTGAAGTTGTTTCTTCCATATCTCAAACACTGCTTCGCAAAACTAATAACGATACAGAAATTCCCAAGTCTCTTTCATGATCCCATGGAATTCTCAAATCCTTAGTCACACACAAAGCTGGAAATCCTTAGATACCACATATCGAATCTTGAATCAATTAAAACCTTTTCTAGAGTCTCCCACTCCATCCTAGTCCCGACTACATAGCCAACTAGTGCTTCGTTAGCACATGAATACTCAAAAAAGAACAACTAAGAAAATCCTTTCCCTTGCACACTACCCCCACAGAAGAATATCGAACTCGAGTCCTTCCACAACCTCCATATACCACCGTGGTGAAATACAACATGCACCCAGCAATTCCTTGCTCGAATCATCCTTGATTTCATCCTCATCATGTCATAGCAGAACCACAAACATACATCAGTCCCTTATTTATAACAACACATGACTAGACGACCCAATCATCGATAGTAAACTCCCCCACTTGGCTTTAAGCCACCATCACATAATCCAATCACATATAATGACCACTCCACTTTAATTGCCACGATCCCACACTATTACTCATCTGAATTTCTATATGCTCATGTGGTACTAAGCATAACACATCCTTGAATCATCGGCTCAAATTCTCACTCAACCTCATGACAGTCGTACCGACTTATTCAAGTGAACCATACCCATATCGTAACACTTATAAGAACCTCATAAGAAATCATACAACCCCTAACATTCTCATCAGAGATAGCCCACCTGCATGACATCATATTAACATCTTTTTATCACCTTGCCATGGCTACAACCACTAAGAAATCACTCAATATCCTGAGTCCACACTTGTCCACAGACTGTAAGAATCTATTTCATCCTCTCAATGAACAACCGAAATATCCATCAACACATCTAAACTCAGGAATGTATAGTACAACCAAGATGACAATCAAGCATTCATATTTCCTTTTTAAATCAAATGACCCTTCCCGTCGAATTAAAACCTTCCAAAATGTAAGAAGTCATCACTCAAATGAAATACCCTTAATGGTCCATAATGACCCAAATGGCACCAAACTTTCTCGAAGTCCGTGGAAACTCTACCACTAAACCTGTAATGATATGCTCTTACTTCCACACAGATATAGCCATTTTACAAAGTAAATCATTTGGTCTCTGATGCTTATTTCTGACCTACTAATAGTCAAACACTGTGAGACATGCCTAATAATGTCATTCTTCATCCTCTACCACCCATAATGCCTCCGCAAATCATGATACATCTACGAAGCACTCAAACTAATAGGACACCGCAACTTACGAGCCTCATTAATACGCTCAAACAAAGACAGTCGTGCAACCGTACAGGAAAGAACTCCACTATCCTCAGAGATGCCCGATCTCACTAATCCATATACCAAGGTCGGAACTGTCATAGCCCAAAAATGCCTCTCCTAAGCTGGAACAAATGCCAAACTCCAAATCGTGAACCAGATAATTCTTTTATTGAGGCTTCAACTTCCACAACACGTAGGCAACCACCCTCTCATTTCGTAACAATACCCTACAGCAAGACCTATATGTGAATTAACACAATGCATTGAATAAGGCCCTGAACCTATGGGAAACTCCAACACTGAGGCTGCTGTAAATGGAAAACCTGTCCCCAAGGAGACAATATTAGTATGCCTCGCAATATGGAGAAAATAATCCCACACCACATCAACAACATCACCACTACCCGCCGATGCAAAACTGATATCGAGTACTCCCCCTCGCTTACGAGTGAATGGGAAGGAATTGAAGATATAGGTTTCATATGGAATAGAGTCATACGATGAAAATCAATAAAGGGAAGTTCCCTAAGCCATATTGCCTCTCAAAGATAAGTAAACATGTCTCTGTACTGATCCGCAAGACTCTACCAGGCCTGCACGTGACTTGTGAGACCTATATAAACCTAGTGTTATGATACCAACTTGTCACAATCCAAAATCCGACCAAAGGGCCAAGCCTAGCTCAACAATCATCACAAAATCCAATTATTAAGCCATTAACTATTTTCACATATGGATAACAAAGCGAAATGAATTTCAGATAAATAACATAGGTGCATAATCTATGACAGGGTCCAAACACAACCACAAATGTCTAATCAACTACCCAAAACCCGGTATCACTATATCACAAGCATCTAATGAGAGTAACTAGAGTCAACTTAATAAATACAAATGTCCAGGAAAAATATACTTAAACAGAAAATACATAAGTAGGGAAGGAGACTCAATGTGCTGCAAATCGGATCAAGTACAACAACTCACCACAAAGTCTCTAATATAGTGCTCATAGTTAACTAAATGATAAAGCTAATATGAGTCTCATAACCTACACAAAATATGCAGAGGTGTAGTATGAGTACAAATCCACAGTACTTAGTAAGTATTATGTCAACACTCACTATCCATATAATAATCAATTAAAGCATAAATAAAATACAAATATAGGCATGCTATCATCAAATGAATATGAAAACTCAAAGAAATAGAGGTTGTACAGAATTTAGGCATGCTTAACATATAAAGAGAGCAATTAAGATATCAAAATACCAAAACACGATTCATGTCAACAACAATTATATCAAATCACTTCACGAGTCAATTATATGTACATATGCATGTTCAAGATCCAATATCAATGTGTATAAGAGCCAATGCATGAGGCTAAGCTACTAATGCATGCCCCTGATCCAATATCAACATATAGGAGAACCAATTCATGCCCTTATCCAATATCAACATTGACATTATAAATCTATGTGCCTGACATAGGCCACATGTCAAACAAGTATCAAAAGAATCACGGGCGCCTATACTCATAGAGCCTAAGGTAACATGGGTAATCACTTGACTCCGGAGGGACGGATCCATATCCAAGCTTCGACCATTTAATAAATAATTATCATCAATCAATTATTGTGGCAAGCAACCCCATCCAATCATAATACCATCAAGTAATCATCGTGGTGTGCAACTCGATCCAGTAATAATATCGTCAATAATCAATAACCAACATTCGCTCACCTTGTCCTTTGTGCAAAATTGTAAGGCCCCATAGAATTTCACCAAGGAATTTTAGGTTTTGTGGTGCCGATGTAGACTTATGTGTACGAAGTTAGTAGTTAATCTTCGTGGTGAGATGGAAAACTATGGCAGAAGAAACCACTTCTGCGACCTATTTCGCGACCACAGAACCATTTCGCGGGCCGCATACCCATCGCAAAGTAGAGCAGAAAAATAGTTGAATTTTGAAGGTTGTTTCGCATTCCATTATGCGATCGCGTACCTATTTTGTGATCTGCACTTCTGTCGCAGAGTTAGCACGAGGAATTTCGTTGGGCGATTATGCGGTCCATTCTGCGGCCGCATAAGTGGTCTGCGGACCACAGACCTGTCCAGACCATTCCAGTTTTAGGCATCACTTTCGCGGTCCATTCTTCAAGCCACATATCTATTATGCGGTCCATTCTGCGACCGCAGACCTGAGTTCGGAGGGTCCATTTTTCTATTTTTATACCCCATCCCCATTTTGATAAATAGCCTTAGGGGCTCATTTTGAAGCAAATGTGTGATGATTGTAGATAAAAGTAAGAGTATTTTAGAGAGAGAATTAGGAAATCTAGCATTCTAATCACCCATTCTTGCACCAATCTTCAAGAATCAAGGAAGCCAATCACTAGATTATCATCTATCCGGGTAAGTCCTACTCCTAGGCTTTCATGCAAGAGTTTATGAGTTCAAGTATATTATGGGGTTAGAAATAGGCCATGCATGTGACAATAGGTTGTAGTATGTGGGGTTAATGAACCATTTTGGGTAGTTTCTTGTTGAAATTGGTTAAGGGAGGAAGGTATTACCATTGTAGAGCCTTGTAGTCTATTTTACATACTAGGTGTTTGACAAAATTCTTACGAGAGTTACACCATGTGAATCCATCTAATTATTATTCGTTTTTTTCTATCTTCCTATAGATTGATGTTGCTTGAAGTGTTGGGATGTTGTAGTAACTTAAGTAAAGCTTAAGCAAGGTATGTTGGCTAAACTTTTCTTTTTGAATCGAATTCCATGATGTCGCCATAAGTTTCAAGCGTGGTTGGCCCAAGTTCCTAATTTCCATATTCCGAGTTATTCCTTATAAATTTGACTATTCCAGATAAGCTTGTGTTGAAAGATATGTATTAGAAATGTGTATTGAATGCTCCTATCATATTGTGCTCTCCATCGGGGATGTAGCCTAGTGTGACAAATATGTCGAGATAGTGTGATTTCAAATCATGTTTAAATTGCAAGTTGTTATGCCCAATTGTGAAAGAAAACTCTTATTGATGATGATCTATAAATATTCTTGAAAGTGAAAGAACTGAGAGTGAGGTATAAAATGTGGCCATGGTTGTTGTAACTAGAGCACTTGAATTGAATTCATGTCCCAAACGTAAATTACCATGCTCTCCTTTATAAGTAGTTCCACTGTGATTCGAGTTCTTATCTACTCATGAACTAAAATTGTGTATTGCCCTTTTGGGGATAAGTATTTCAAGAATAAATGGTGTACTACTTATTTATGATCTTAATGTGTGTTTCTATTGCTGTTCAGTTTGCCCCATTCTTTGGGAAGAAACCTATGGTGTTTAAAGTTTCCATTACTAATGAATTTAAAGTTATGGTACCGGAATATTCTATATGTTGATGTTGAGATGATGATCCTTTAAATTAAAGAAATGAAAGTGTGAAATATGAGTCACGGCCAACGTGCCTATAAGGATATTACAATAAAGGCCACTAGTGCTAATGAAATGAAGAGAAGTGTAAAAGAAGTTGAAATGAGCTATAAATTCTTTAAATAATAAATGCCTTGGGAATATCGTTTAGTCACTGAGGAAGGGTAGGTTTAAATGACCTAACCCTGAAACTACACATGCCGGTGTAGGAGTGAGAGAGGGGTAAAATCCCCGTGTGAGGTGGTGAGCGTTTTCCCCGAATATGGGATGAGATTGATGTGTTGAGATAATTCCTTTTAAATGGGATGAGATGATTGATAGTGGAATGAGAGGTGGCGTCGATCCACACGACTTTGTGGTGAGACGGCTTAGCCGATAGGGCAAAGATCGGACGTCATGCCATGCACATAGTGGTATTGTGAGTGGACGTCTCGGGGTGAGACGGCTTAGCCGATCAGGATGAGATCGGATTCCGTGCTAAAATCACGGTGGTGTATCGATACTAAAGATCTCCCAACTTAAAATATTGAAACTTTCCAAATTTGATACTTTAATACTGTTTGAGTCCCTCATTGATTACATGTTTCTTTCTTATTGTACTATTACTCATTCTATTGAGGGAGTGTTTAGTTTTTCATACTAGTACTATTACTTATGTACTAACGTCCCTTTTGCCGGGGGCGCTGCATCTTTAATGGATGCAGGTGGTTGCGCAGCATGTGGAATTGATCAGTGATAGGAGTACACCATCTTCTCAGCAAATTTGGTGAGCCCCACTTTAATTCGGGGTCTTCTGTCTTTTGTTCCTCGTGTATTATGTTTGAGGTATAGTCGAAGCCTTGTTGCGGCACTATTATAGTACTCCTTCGTATCTATTAGAGGCTCCGTAGACAAAGCGTGGGTTGTATATTGATGTTGGGAAAGTCAAACTAGTTTTGTTGTATTTGAATCACTTGTTTTACTTCAACTATGAAAGTGCATGTATTTTGAGACGTTAAAATGAAGTAACTAATGGTAATGAATTGGTATTGCATACATGATCTCCTCATTGTCTAATTAACAAAAATATATCTTCTCTTTATTCGTGGGTAAGTTTGGGTAGAAGGCAATCTAGCAGGCTTGCTCGGCCGGGTTATCTCGGTTGAGCACCGGTCGCACTTCCAAAGGTCAGGGCATGACAAAAATTCCTCATTATTTCCACAACATCCAACTCTCCAACTCACGAATATGTATATGAACTGATGTAATACAAGGGCACAAGACATGATAAAAAGAATGTGGATAAAAAGCTCATCTGG
This sequence comes from Nicotiana otophora, assembly GCA_000715115.1. Classification (NCBI taxonomy): domain Eukaryota; kingdom Viridiplantae; phylum Streptophyta; class Magnoliopsida; order Solanales; family Solanaceae; genus Nicotiana; species Nicotiana otophora. The sequence continues at coordinate 51,501 of AWOL01S0042563.1, read as the reverse complement.
CTAAAAGATGGTTATGACAAATCTTGTAACTCAATTTATCACTAAGACATAACAAGATATTTAGCATGTTCTAGCTTAATCATATCAATTATCATGAGTCAATTGGGCCATAGAAACCACCAAAATCATGGAGCAAATAAACACGGCAAAAATAATTCTTCATATCAAATAAACAAGTTATAACTCTAGGCATGATCCTAAGTCCTTATTATAAATTATGACTTAGTCAAAGAATCGATTAAACATGTATAACAACTTTACACAATCCAACGAAGTACAAATCAATTAAACAATAGCGGATATGGCCAAGACCTAGTTACGTATATACGCTCGTCGCCTCACATATATGTGGCTCCTAAATTACGAATCAAGTAGCAAATAGATCACCTATGGGGAGAACTCCATATTATAAGGAAAGACAAGAGACTTACCTCCGCCTGGTAAGATAAAATCAAGTAATAGTTTCTTACCTTCCAAATCAAACTGCAAATGACTCGTATCTAGTGAACTAGAACTTAATAACGTCAAATAAAGCCATAAGAAACAACTCCAAACAATAAATCTTTGATCTTTAATAAAATTCCCAAAAGTGAACAAACGTTAACCTAGGCCCACATGGTCAAAACCTAAGTTAAGGGGTGTACCTCGGCTACCCATAAGCCTACGAGTCCAAATATGTGATTAGATTCCAAAAATGGATCTAAATAGACCCTCAAATCCCCAAAATATGCCCTCTTAAGTTGTAGACAAAAACCTTATATTTGACTTTAAAATTCCAAGTTTTAGGTGTAGAAATCAACAGGGAATCAAGATATAAAGCCAAGTCCAAGTAAAATTACTTACCCCCAATGTAGTAGTATAATTGCTCTTCAAATCCTCCTCCTCACAAAGTCTAAGGCTCAAAATATGAAATAATGGGCAAAAGTACAGAAATATAACACTTAAAGGTCGGCTCCAGGTAAACCCTTCGCAATCGCGGCTGTCCCCTCGCAATTGCGAAGGCCAAACATCCTATAGCCCCCAGTTACACTTTGCGAGCTCGAATATCAATGGGGACGCGATTCACCTGCTACCGACTCTACACGAAAGCGTCATTCTGACTGTGAACGCGGAGCACCAAGCCCCAGCAAAACTTCACAACTTCGCGAATGCAACCCAATCTTGCGAAGGCGCTGCACCTGATTATCACACTACGCGAACGCAAACTAAAAGTTATGAATGTGATGAATAAAAATCCCTCTACCTAAATTGCCTTTCACGATCGTGAGGATACTCCGCGATCGTGATGAACAACTGACACCAGCAACTTCTGTTGTTCCTAACTTCATCAAAATAATCTTAAACCACCCTGTATCTCACTCGATCCCTTCGAGACCCCGTCCAAACATGCCAACAATTCTATATACATAATCTAGACTTATCTAAAGGCTCAAAATCAACTCCGAACCTCTCAAAAATCAAACCCAATCTATACACACAAGTCATAATACATCAAGTGAAGCTACTCAATATCTCAAATCGATCAATGAAATGCTAGATCTCAAAACACCTGGTGGGGTTGTTACAAATAATCTTATTCATGCTCTAATCTATTTTATGTGTTACTCTATTATGCAATGATAGGGTTATGAGACTGCTTGATTATTTACCTGCATGTGGTGGTTTTTTTTATTATGTGGAAATATATTAGCAAGATGGCTCTTGAAATATTGATTTTCTTATTGCACCTTAGTCATGCTTATATTTTCCTAGTGTATTATGCTTCTGTCTCCCAATGTTATGTTTATGCCCCTTTACATGCTTGTTATTGATACACATGTGTTTCGTGAGTATGAGAATTATTTCTAAATTTGTATTCCCATGTAGATTGACTTGTTTGGATTGATTTGTGCGCTGTAACGATGTTATGTTGGATCAGGTTGCACGTCATAACAGTATGATGCTGAGACGAGTTTTGCCACAACGATGTTATGTTGGGATTCGACTCTTTGTGGTTATCTCTGGTGTTTTGTTTCTCCCTTATGGGATGGGTTCATAGAGTTATGATTTTATTGTTATATCTATTGAACTTGTTTGATAGTTCTCTTATTTGATTCTCTTCCTATTATTGGTCATATTTGAGTTGTTGCTTATTGAGCGCACAGATTGAATCGCATGAGGTTCTAGGTGGAATTTGGTGTGGCATGTCTATCGAGAAGCTTGTGCTAGGTGATGTAATTTTATTGGACCTGGAATTAGTGAAATCCAATTTGGACAAGGTATGTTTGAAACAAGAATGTCATTAGTTAGCTTAGAGTTGGGCAATGTTTCTTGTCGGGCGAGAGAACTCCATGTCTTGTTCATTCGACGAGTGGTTATGAATTTCTACATGTGTGTTCATAAATAGCAATGTTGTGAAGGTATGGAACAATGTTTTATTTTATATGAATTATATTACTAGTACCCGGTTTGGTAAGGAGAAGTTATTGCAGGCCAAAGATATGGCTAACAGAATATGAGTTATGTGGTACATCATGTGGTTACATCTTGAGAGTACATTTATGACTTGATACAACTTGTGTACTGATACAGTGTATATATACAAAAATTGAATCTTAGAGGGAGTTTTGAGTGTTGAAATTTGGTTCAAGGGCTTTTGGGCCAAGGTTTGAAGAAAAACTCTAGCCAAGGTTGAAGAAACAATCTTAATTCAGGAATATGTTAATGGGCTTATATGGATTGGTGTGACGTGAGATCACCCATCGGTATTTGTATAATGAGCATATATATTGATTTGATTACTTTGGAATGACTCCTGGCATGTTCGAGGATGAACATATCTTTAAGTGGGGGAATATGTAATGACCCGACCAGTCGTTCTGAATTCTAGCCTTTTCGTTATGTGATTTTAGAACTTAAGTAGCTCCATTTGATATATTACGACTTACGAGTATGGTTGGTTTTGATTTCCTAGAGATTCGAGATTGGTTTGGAAGACTAATTCTTATTATGAAAGTTTTAAGTTGTAAGAGTAGATTAAGGTTTGATTTTTGAGTAAATGATATCAGAATTGGGATTTGATGATTTCAATAGGTTCGTATGGTGATGCTGGATTTGGGCGTACGTTCGGATTTGGTTTTGTATGTTCCTCAAAGATTTTGACTTTATTTGTCGAAAATTGGCAATATAAAGCATTAGAGAGTTCTTAAGTTTGACCGGTAGCTGACTTTTTGGCTAATGAGCTTTGATTGCGGTTAAGAGACCTTGAATATGTCATAATGGTTGATAAGAGCTCGTGTGCAAAGTTTGGTTGTAATCTGAATGTCTAAGTGTGATTCGTACGCAGTCAGCAAAGTTAAAATGTTTGAAAGTTTAGAGATGGATTTGATCTTCGATTCTTGGTGTTGATATCTTTCGAGCCTTAGGACAAGTTTTTAGGAAGTATATAGAGTTTTTGAAATGATTGGATTGGGTCCTGGGGGCTCGGGTGAGTTTCAGGATGGTTTGGGGACAATTGTGGACCAAGTTGGAATTGCTGGTTTTTGCTGGTGTCAGGTGTGCATCGCGTGCACAAGGGTGGTCTCGCATTCGCGAATAATAGAGTGGGTTGGAGGAATTTGTTCTATGCTTTCGCGAGTGGTTGTCCGCATTTGCAAAGTGGAATGGTATGTTGTCTTACGCGATCGCGAAGGTTGTTCCACAAATGCGTAAGATTTTGGATGGGGCAAGATTGCTCTACGCGAATGCAAAGGAGGTTCTGCGAATAAAAATAAGGAATTGATGGCGGCCAAAGTTTTTGAATCGCGAACGTGATGTTTTGGATGTGTTTGCGAAGGAGGGTTCGTATGGCACTATATATAGATGGTTTTCAGGATTTTGAGCTAATGTTCGCTATTTTTGAGACCTAGAATTCAGTTGAAGACGATTGTTTAAGAAATTTTCACCCCAAGCTTGAGGATAAGTAATTTTTACTTGATTTTGATTATATATCATGATCCACAAAGTATTTCTACACTTAAAACATAAAATTTTAAAGTGAATTTGAAGTTTTTGTCTACAACTTAAGAGAGTGTATTTTGGGGATTTGACCACCGATTTGGTTCTGGTTTTGGAACCTAATTATATATTTGGACTCGACAGGTTATGGGTCATCTGGATTTGGTATTAATTTAGGATTTTGGACACGCAAGTTTGAGTTGATTTTTGTTGACCTTTTGGTAATTCATCCAAGATCGAAACTTTATGGATTGGGATCACTTCCTATAGCATTGTTTGAATTCCTAGGATGATGATAGACTTGGATTTGCATGATCGGAGGGATAAAATGAGACTTTGACGCGATTTGAGGTTGATGACTAGACGAATAAGGTAAGTGTCTTTCCTAGCTTGGGTTTGAAGGAAGTTTTCCTAATAAATGATATTGTTTGCTACATGCGGGGGTGATGTATAATAGAGGTGACGAGTGTATATGCATGTGCTATGGATATAAATGCTGGGGGGGTAGATTCTAGATTACTTTATGCCGTGTTTGATTGTGTGTTCTACTTGTTCTATCTTTTACTTGATTTAATGATTACGTGATCATAATAATCCATGTTAGAGATAATGTTTAGGTTAATAATACCTGATTTTGGCATGATGAACTATTCTTGAGATTGTTGATGCATTTGATTTAGTCGTAGTCACACATTTATTATGAACACATATCTGTACTTGTTATTCTTGTGTTATGCCTTAAACTGTTGTATGGCCACTTAAGTCCCCTTATTCATGTTAGTGATCATGTCTAGGCCATTGATGCTAAATCAAACATATTATTCATTTGATGGGTAGATTACTTGTTGGAGTTGTAATCATACATTATATACATGCATAAATGATTCATTGCGATCATCTCTTATTCATATGCATACACATCTTCATATGGTCCTCTGATATAGACTGGGATTATGGAACGTGAGTGTTTGTGCAGTTGAGATGATTGTGGCATTAGGTTTATATGGTGCAGTTATTGTGACATTGTTGTTGTTGTGGCACGAGGTCTCTGCTGCGCAGTTATGGTGATATTGACATTATTATAGTATGAGGATTTTTTCGTGTAGTGCGCAAGTTTTATATCATACAATATGTGGATATGGATCCATCCCCCTAGGGTCGCCCTCTCACGTTTCTCTCTTGATGGCGTACATGCTGGTTGTGAGAAACTGATGGGTTTCTGGTTGCTTTTGATGTGGGATATGGTGTGATGAGTTATTGATAATAAAAGTGGAAGCTTTGACCATTCCAGTGAATCCTATATGCATGTTCATGCAGTTACAAGCTTTATTCATACATATCTCCTATATATGCTAGTTGATGCATTTTACATATGCTTGGGACTTGTTAGTGGACTGTTGGACACATTGAGAGTTCAAATTGATGTAAATAGAGAGTTATCTTTCAACACAAACTTACTCGGAATAGCCGATTTTATCATGAACAACTCGGGACTTACATAAATTATATGAATATCGTGGGATTCAATTCCAAGAGAAGAGTTTAGCCAACATACCTCAGTTGAGTTTCCTTAAACTCTAAAATATTCTGGAATTCTTAGCAACTTCAATCTATTAAAGAAATATAACAAATTGAACCAAAATTAAGAAAATGATCATGGTTCTAGCTCATTTGAGCATTTTATCAAACACTAGGTGTGCATTAAGGTTTCAAGGTCCTTTTATGGAGGATTCCTTCATCCCACAACCCATTCTTTACCATGCTTAGTTCAAAAATCTTCCTACACCCCTTGATATCACATGCATGTAAAATAAACAACTCTAATGCCCAAAATGTATCTTGGTAATTACCCATTTTCAGATAATTTCGAAATTAAGGGTTAAGGTGTAGAATCATACCTCTAGGATGAAGAACTTGTGGGTTATCCTTGTTAATCTTCCAAGATTCGAGCAAGAGTTGAAGAACAATTATTGAGGAACACCTTCTCACTCTAGGGCACTCTCTCTCATTCTAAAATATCAGATTTTAGCTCAAAAATAGCCCAAAGCGTGTATTTAACGAAGTAGTGTCGGGTTTTAAATATCCAAAAATGAAGCTCCGGAACAAGGTCTGTGATCACATAATCGAAACGTGGACCGCATATCGGCCGCATAATTGGTGTCCAATACTGGCAAACATCTACCTGGGTCTTCGATCACTATACGACCCGCAAATCTGTTATGTGGTCGCATAATGAAGCACAGAATAGTTCTGCGGTCACATAGTCGACCGCAGAATGGCATCCAAAATTTCCCCTCTCCTGTCTTACTCTGCGGCCATTATGCGGTCCGCAGAGTGATTCTGCGGTCGCATAATGGACCGCAGAAATGCATTCTTCTACCAAAAACTTTCCTTTATCCCTCAGTGCATTGTTCAACCCAAAAAGTCTGAGCCACGTAACACGTAAGCCCAATTCAGCACCATGAAACATTGTTTTCTTTTGCAAATTATTTTTACGGGGCCTTACATTCTCCCCCACTTAGTATCATTCGTCCTCGAATGAGAGTCAAAATTTATTATTAGCATCAAATGTGGCCCAACTGTTAATTCACACTCACCAGTAGTTTCAAAATTTAGCTAACTCCCTAAATTTCCAAAACTTTTGCCAGAGTCTCCCTTGTAACTGGGCCTATCCACCTGTTAGAGAATCCCAAAAACACATCCTAACAGCATATACATAATCCAACAATGTAACATAACACAAAACAACACCAATTGAGGCCTCACAAGTAATATATTACAAGAAAGCAACACCCTTAACGTCAATTGTACAATTGATACATAATTCATAGAAAGTAACTCTTAGAATTTCCATAGATCACAGCTTTGTAAATACATAGCTATTCAAACAAGTAAGGAAACTTTTTCTTCATTTCTTACTCGGCCTCCCAAGTAGTCTCTTCAACCTGTTGGTTTCACCATATCACTTTCACAGATGTAATTTCTTTATTTCTCAACTTTCGGACTTGCCGATAAATAATAGAAATTCGAATCTCTTCGTAAGTCAATTTCTCATTAACCTCAATAGTCTCAACCGGAACAATGAGTGTCGGGTCTCCTACTACTTTCTTCAACATAGACACATGAAACACCGGGTGTACTAATGACATCTCAGGTGGTAGATTAAGCTTGTATGCCACCTCGCCGATCTTCTGAATCATTTTATACGGTCTGACATACCTCAGACTCAATTTCCCTTTCTTTCCAAATCACATTACACCCTTCATGGGGGAGACCTTCAAGAATACCCAATCATCTTCTTTGAACTCTAAATACCTACGATGAATATCTGAATAGGATTTCTGATGGCTCTGAGCAGTCTTCAACCACTCCTTAATGATTTTAACTTTTTCCATAGCCTAATGTACGAGGTCTGACCCTATCAACTCTGCTTCCCCAATTTTGAACCACCCAATGGGAGATCTACATCTCCTACCATATAAAGCCTCGAACGGTACCATCTGAATGCTATCATGATAAGTATTGTTGTAGGCAAATTCTATGAGTGATAAATGATCATCCCAGATACATTTGAAGTCTAGAACGCAAGCACGCAACATATCCTCAAGCATCTAAATAGTCCGCTCTGTATGCCCGTCAGTCTGCGGGTGAAAGGTTGTACCAAGATTCACCTGAGTACCCAAATCTTGCTGAACTTTCTTCCAAAAGTTAGTAGTGAATTGTGCTCCCCGATCAGAAATGATGGAAACTGGAGTGCCATGCAACCTGACTATTTCTTTGATATACAATTGAGCATACTGTTCCGCTGTGTCAATAGACTTAACCGGAAAAAAGTGTGCTGATTTTGTGAGTCGATTCACAATCACCCAAATAGAGTCAAACTTACTAGGAGTACGAGGTAATCCTACCACAAAGTCCATATTAATCATTTTCCACGTCCATATTGGAATTTCTATGTTTTGTGCCAACCCACCAGAAAGTGTTCGACCTTCACTTGCTGAAAATTTGGACATCTTTTCACAAAGTCTACTACATTTCTCTTCATACTATTCCACCAATAGACTTCTTTAAGATCATGATACATTTTTGTAGAACCCGGGTGCACGGAATACCTAGAAGTGTGATCCTCGGTCATGATTCTCTCCCAGAGACTATCTACATTTGGAACACATAGACGCCCTTGGTACCTTAGTGTACTATCACCCATGCCAAGAGAAAAGGCCATGGTCTTATATTTATGAATCCCCTCTTTCAGTTGCATCAACAATGGATCGTTGTATTGCTTCTCTTTGACTTCCACATCAAGCGATGATTCATCCCTATTTTGCACAATTACCCCTCCTTCACTAGAGTCCGCAAGACGAACTCCCAAACTAGCCAATCAGTTAACTTCCTTGGCCAATGACCGTTGACATACCTCCAAGTGTGCTAAACTACCCATAGATTTCCGGCTAAGAGCATCCGCCACACCATTAGCCTTCCCCAAATGATATAGAATATCAATGTCGTAGTCCTTGAGTAATTCCAGCCATCTTCTCTGCCTCAGATTCAATTCCTTCTACTTGAAAATATATTGAAGGCTCTTATGGTCCGTGAATATATCAACATGGACCCCATATAAATAATGACGCCAAACTTTCAATGCAGATACCACCACCGCAATTTCTAAGTCATGTGTTGGATAGTTCTTTTCATGATTCTTCAATTGCCTAGAAGCATAAGCTATCACCTTGCCATATTGCATTAATACACACCCAAGTCCGATTCTTGAAGAATCACAATATACCACAAATCCATCTGCATCCTCTGGTAAGGTCAACACCAGTGTCGTAGTCAATCTTGCTTTCAATTCCTTGAAACTCCTTTCACATGCATCTGACCATTGGAACTTAACTGCATTCTGCGTCAATTTAGTCAACGGAGAGGCAATGGTAGAAAACCCCTCCACAAACTTTATGTAATATCCAGCTAAGCCTAAGAAATTACGAATCTCTGTTGGAGATGTAGGCCTCGACCAATTCTTTACAGCTGCAATTTTCTGAGGATCAACCTCAATGCCTTCTCTAGAGACGACATGACCCAAGAATGTAATAGATTCAAGCCAAAATTCACACTTCGAAAACTTTGCATATAGCTTGTGCTGATATAGGTTTTGTAGAACAACCTCGAGATGATCGGCATGGTCCTCTCGACTTCGTGAATATACAAGAATATCGTCAATAAACGCTATCACAAAAGTGTCGAGGAACGGCTTGAAAACTCGATTCATAAGATCCATAAAAGTTGCTGGAGCATTTGTTAGCCCAAAAGACATTAACAAAAATTCAAAGTGCCCATATCGGGTTCTAAAAGCTATTTTTGGAACATCATTCTCCCTGATCTTCAATTGGTGATATCCGGATCTTAAATCGATCTTGGAGAAGTACCTAGCACCTGCAATTGGTCAAACGAGTCATCTATCCTTGTCAGTGGGTACTTATTCTTGATTGTGACCTTGTTAAGCTGCCGATAGTCAATATACATTCTCAGTGACCCATCTTTCTTTCTTACAAAAAGGACCGGTGCACCCCAAGGCGACACACTCGGTCGGATAAAACCCTTTTCTAACAAATCTCTCAATTGTTCCTTCAGCTCCTTCAATTCTGCCGGTGCCATTCTGTAGGGTGGAATAGATATAGGATGCATGTCTGGCATCACATCAATCCCAAAATCAATCTCCCTGTCTGGTGGAATCCCAGGGAGATCATTTGGAAAAACTCCCAGAAATTCATTCACAACATGCACAGATTCAAGTCTAGGTGCCTCAACATCGATTTCTGTAACCCGGACCAAGTGGTAAATACACCCCTTGTTGATCATTTTCGTGGCCTTAAGAGAACAAAATAAACCTTCCCTTTGGTACTACATCATCACCCTTCCACTCAATAACTGGCTTATTTGGAAAATCGAACCTAACAGTCCTGGTTCGGCAATCAAGCTTGGCAAAACAAGAATAAAGCCAGTCTATCCCCATTATTACATCAAAATCGACCATTACCAATTCATTGAGATCGGCCATGGTGTCCCGACCACGCAACGTGACAACACAATCCCTATGAACCCGCGCGGCCAAAATAGACTCACCAACCAGAGTAGATACATAGAACGACTCATGAAGCTGTTCAAGTTCTATCTGAAATTCCATAGCAACATAAGGTGTGACATATGACAAAGTAGAACCTGTATCAATAAGACCATACACATCATGATATTGGACAGTCAATGTGACAACATCTGAAGAAGCCTCTGAATTCTGGCGACCCCTCATAGCATAGAAATGTCCGGATCCTCCCAAACTCTAAGTTCCGCCCCTAGCTGCACCTCGCCCTGCGGGTGTTGGAGTGCCTCGAGCTGGAAGAGGTGTTGTGGATGTAGTAGCTACAAAACTGGCTGGATGTGCCATGCCCCTGCCCACACCCTTGCGGGACGAACGATAATCCCTCTGAATGTGACCCCTCAATCCCCATCTATAGCATATGAGTAAGTCCATGAAGCATATGCCTAGGTGCATCTTTCCACACCTAGGGCATGGGGGCCTCCTCTGCTGCTGGAATCTACCACCATGACGACCATGCTGATAGGATCCCTTGTTTCCCTGATTGGGACTGAAATGGCTCCACTGTTTCTACTGACTAGGCCCTGATGGCGGTGCACTAGCCAAAGACTGAGCACAGGACTGTGATGTCCCTGACGACCCTCTCTTGAAGGCTGACCTGCTGCCACCTGAAGAACCACCAAAGTTGTCCTCCTCTAGGTTAGTACCAGTGTTCACGGGGGATCCAACTGGAGAAACCTGTTCACCCTAGAACTAGTAGAGTCCCCTGGCTGACTGGAAGAAGTGGGTGTAACATTTGATCTCTGGGCCTAGGAAGCCACTATATGAGCCATCATCTGTATGGCTCCCCTAAGATCAACATCAAAAACACCAGAATCAGAAGCTGGAACTGGAGGTGGAACTGGTATATCAGTTAGAGGGATCGTTGCACCCTCAGTAGGTGTAGGGGCAGGTGCTGTCTGATCAGTTGTAGCAGAATCGGGTAGTGTAGTAACCGAAGGAATATTCTCACTCCTTGGGTTCTCACCAAATATAGGATCAACTGTCACTCTTGGGGTGACATTGGCTCTTTGGTCAGTTCTTTAAAGTAAAGCACGAGTTAAAGGAGGAACAATCTTACATCCAGCTTTATCGCACTATAAAGAACATGGAAGAATGTTATTATTCCTAAATTCCCAAGTAGCATCCTAATTATAGATGTAGTAGACAATACACTGATAAGAAGGACTTTACTAGATATGGCTCTGAGACATCCTAGGACACTTTAAAATCTTAGGCTCTGATACCAATTTTGTCACGCCCCAAAACTGGGGAGCGCGACCGGCGCTCAACCGAGTGAACCCGGCCGAGCAAGCATATTAGATTTCCTTCTACCAAAACTCATCCATGAATAAATAGGATACACATTTTTGTTAATTAGACAATAATATGATCATGTCTGCAATACCAACTTCTTACCATAAGTTTCATCATTTTTAGAGTCTCAAATGGAACAAGTAATACAACCACAACATGATATAGTTTGACTTTCCCAGCACCAATACACAACCCACACCATGTCTACGGAGCCTCTAATGGATACAAAAGAGTACTATGATAATGCCAGTAATAAGGCCCCGTCTATACCTCAAACACAATACACGAGGAACAAGAGATACGTGACCCCGAAATGAAGTGGAGCTCGCCAAGTCAGCTGGGAAGAGGATGTACTGCTATCACCGGTCAATGTCTCCTACTATGGAACCACCTACATCCATTGAAGATGCAGCGCCCCCGGCAAAAGGTACGTTAGTACATATGGAATAGTACTAGTATGAATGACAAAACACCCTCTCAGTAGAATGATAAATAATACAAACAAGAATATCATAATATCAATGGAAGCCTTAATCGACATCAAACCTCAATTTAGGATCAAGACAGTGTTCAAATTAATTTACATATCTCACATTGGGAGATTTTTAGTATCAATATACCATTGTTCGTAATACCATTATTCACAACCAATACCACCGTACTCTCAGCACGGAGTACGATCACAATCCGATTGGCTAGGCTATCTCACTAGAGACATCAACCACGATGACTTTCAATATCAATACCTTCGTCTTTAACACAGAGTCTGATCACAACCTGATCGGCTAGGCTATCCATTAGGGACATCGACCACAATCACCATTTCAATTATAATTTCCAGCACAATCACCACCATGTGTGCGGCATGGTGTCCGATCATGACCCGATCGGCTAGGCTGTCTTATTCGAGACATCAACCTTTTTATATCAACCATCACATCTCAAACTTCTTTCACATCTTTTCATTTCACTGGCACTAATGGCCATAATTATAAAATCATTCTTGGCATATTGGCCTTACTTAGTATTTCATGCTTCCCTTTTTACTTTCAAACATCAACATCATCATCACAAACAACAACAATTTAAATCAAGGTGTGTAGTACACATGTGAGCAATTAAATGTCTAAGGTACATAGAGATATTTCACAATATGTGGCATAATAGCCTTTGTTTGAAATTGACTTGAAGACGAAACATTATTAATGTACATCCCATACTTGAACCCATCCTCAATTGATAACATACCATGAATAAAGCATTTAGGATACTTGTTGAACATATATCTTTCAACACAAACTTACTCGGAATAGCCGAATTTATCATGAACCACTCGGGACTTACATAAATTATATGAATATCGTGGGATTCAATTTCAAGAGAAGAGTTTAGCCAACATACCTCAATTGAGCTTCCTTAAACTGTAAAATGTTCCGTAATTCTTTGCAACTTCAATCTATTGTAGAAATATAACAAATTGAACCAAAATTAGGAAGATGATCATGGTTCTAGCTCATTTGAGAATTTTATCAAACACTAGGTGTGCATTAAGGTTTAAAGGTCCTTTTATGGAGGATTCCTTCATCCCACAACCCATTCTATACCATGCTTAGTTCAAAAATCTTCCTACACCCCTTGATATCACATGCTTGTAAAATAAACAACTTTCATACCCAAAAATTATCTTGCTAATTACCCATTTTCAGATAATTTAGAAATTAGGGGTTAGAGTGTAGAATCTTACTTCTAGGATGAAGACCTTATGGGTTATCCTTGTTAATCTTCCAAGATTCGAGAAAGAATTGAAGAACAATTATTGAGGAACACCTTCTCACTCTAGGGCACTCTTTCTCACTCTAAAATGTCAGATTTTAGCTCAATAATGGCCCAAAGCGTGTATTTAACGAAGTAGAGTCGGGTTTTAAGAACCCAAAAATGAAGCTCCGGAACAAGGTCTGCGATCACATAATCGATATGCGCACCTCATATCGGCAGCATAATTGGTGTCCAAAATTGGAAAATATCTGCTTGGGTCTATGGTCACTATACGGCCCGCAGACCCGTTCTGCGGTCGCATAATGAACCGTGGAACAGTTCTGCGGTCGCATAGTCGACCGTAGAATGTCATCCAAAACTGCCCCTCTCCTGCCTCACTCTGCGGCCAATATGCGGTACGTATAGTGATTCTGCGGTCGTATAATGGACTGTAGAAATGCATTTTTCTGCCAAAACTTTTCCTTTATCCCTCATGGCCCCGATTTTCCTCTGTAGGATGTCGTAATGGCACCTAGTCACTAAGACTAGGTAAGCCTACCACTTATTGAATTAAATGACAGAATTTAACCAGAAACAACTATTTTGCATGAAACTAAAAATTTCTATAGTAAACCAATAATCCCGAGTGCAAAACAATACCCAAAACCGGTAGTACAATTCATAAGATTTACTGAGTTTTCTAGGAAAATATTCTAAGTACAATTTTTCTGGAATGGAAATAGACAGTACAAGTACAATATCAGAAGGTGGACTCTGAGGCCTGCGAACACGACGGCAGGTATACTTTGAGTCTCCACAGTAAAACCCGAACAACTAGCTAGTGATCAACCAACTCCGAAGTACATGAATCCATACAAAAATGTGCAGAAAGCGTACCATGATTACACTACAGCGGTACCCAGTAAGTATCAAAACTAACCTCGGCGGAGTAGTGACAAGGGATAGTCAAGACACCCACTAGACTTAACAACCTGTACAAGTATGAATGTGAAACTAACAGGAAAACAATATCAACATAAAGCTAAGAATTTTAAAGATAACAAAACAATACTCTCAATAAAACGGTAGAAACAATGATTAGCAATAGGGAATAACTAGGTAATAATGTCGTAAAGTAAGCTGAACATAGTAAATGGTCAATAAAATCAGGATTCATCTTCTTAAACCGATATGGGTGATTAATTACATGTATGCTTGTGCAAGTGTTCTATCACAACTCAAGTCAACAAGTAATATTAAAGACAGTGAATGGCACATAATAAACAATCACCACAAAATGTACAATGTATAACTCACTCAAGGTAGGCACACCACAACAAAAATATTATCAATAACAATGCCCCCAGGCCAATACAAGTCGTCACAAATAATTTCCGACATATGCCATCTTGTCTCGCCACATGCGCAACAATAAAGTAAATGCGTGCCTTGTCTCGCCGCACGTGCATAATGAGATTCCCACCTTGTCTCGCCACATGCGCAAAACCACATATATAGCCCGCCTTGTCACGCCGCATGTGCAAATATTAGTAATAACAATAGTACGGACAACTCGCGTGCGAACACCCTAACAACCCTCTCAACAATACCATGTGTGCCAAAGTGCACATAAGCGGCTTCGCACCTGCTATCCAAAATACGCAGGTGCAGCGCACCGGAAACAGGCCTGCCCAAAAGCATGCAAACCATCTGAAATTCATCTAAAACACATCCCGGGCCCCTGGGACCCCGTCCAAGCATACCAACAAGTTCCATAACATAATGCGGACCTACTTGAGACCTCGAATCACATCGAACAATATCTATACTACGAATCGCACAACAAATCGAACTTAATGAACCTATGAACTTTCAACTTCTACAACTCGCGCCGATACATATCAAATCAACCTGAAATGACGTCAAATTTTGCATGCAAGTCCCAAATGACATAATGGACCTATTCCAACTCTCAGAATCGAAGTCAGAACCCGANTCGCGCCGATACATATCAAATCAACCTGAAATGACGTCAAATTTTGCATGCAAGTCCCAAATGATATAACGGACCTATTCTAACTCTCAGAATTGAAGTCAGAACCCGCNACCCGATATTAACAAAGTTAACTGCGGATCAAACCTCTCAACCTTCCAAACCTTCAACTTTTCATTTTTTGCTAAAATGCATCAAATCAAATCTATAGACCTCCAAATCCAAATCCGGACATACTCATAAGTCCAAAATCACTATACAGTGCTATTGGAATAATCAAAGTACCATTCCGGAGTCGTCTATATAAAAGTCAAACCCCAATCAACTCCTTTCACTTAAGCTTATAAAATAACAATTATTCTTCCAAATCAATCGCGAATCATCTGAAATCCAAACTCGACCACCCATACAAGTTATAATATACAATACGAAGCTACTCGAGACCATAAGCCATCGAATGTGATGCTAATTCTCAAAACGACCGGTCTGGTCGTTACAAATTTTGTATTTAGATTGCCCATGGATTTCTACACCGAAGATATGGATTTCTAAAGTGAACTTTAGGATTTTTATCTATAACTTAGAAGGGTGTATTTTGGGGTGAAGTTAATTTGGACTTGATTTTCAAATCTAATAATATATCTGGACTCATGGGGTTATGGGTAGTCGGGATCTACCCCTTGACTCGAATTGTGACCATGTGGGTTCGGGTTGACTTTTAGGGATTGGATTAAAGATTAAAGTTTTATTATTTGGAATTATTTCCTATGCCTTTATTTGACAATATTGGTTGTTTGTTTTACTGTATTCGAGTTGTTTGGAGTTAAATATGGACGGTTAAGCGATTGTTGCTTGATTTTAGCTTACCATACGGAGGTAAATCTCTCGTCTATTCTTGTAAGAGGGAATTATCCATATAGGTAATCTATTTGCTACTTGATTCATGATTTAGGATTCACGTATATGCGAGGTGACAAGCGTATATTCATAGCTAGGTTTTGACGATATTCGATATTGTTCACTTGAATTATGCTTTTATGATGACCTCATAGGTCATTTTGAATATTAGTCCTTAATTTCGTATTCCGAGATGCCTGTTAACTTTTGTGATATTTCTTGGTTTGCGTGCATGGTTGTGTGACTTATAGAAAAAGCTTTTACGTGAAAATTTGACGAAAATGTAATTTTTGGCTTTAAAAACAACTTGAGTTAACCACAGTCACCACTTTGTGAAACTAACCTCAGATCTATGTTTTGCCGATTTTGATAGGTCTGTATCATGATTTTGGACTTGGGAGTATTCCCGAAATTAAAATTGGAGGTCCCTAAATTGAGTTGACTCATTTTGCCGAAAACTAGTATTTTGAAAGTTTGAAATTTTTTTAAGTTTGACTGTAAGTTGACTTCATAGCTAACAGGTTCATATTTTGATTTTGAAACTTGTAATAAGTCTGTATCACTATTTGAAACTTGTCTGTAAAATTTGGTGCAATTTGAAATTGATTTGACATGATTCAGATGCTTAGATGTCATTCTAGTTGTTCTTGAGTTTACTTTGAAATTTCATTCGATTCGAAGTTTTATTTGTAGATTTCAATGTTATTTTGGTGATTTGATTGTGCGACCAAGTTTGTATGATATTATTACACTTGTGTGCATGTTTGGTTTGGAATCTGAGGGGCTCGAGTGAGTTTCAAACGTATTTCAGATGAGTTTAGTTAGTGTGAAGACTGCTGGTGCAATACCAGTCATGGTGCTCTGTTGCAAATCTCGCATTTGTGAGGTCTGACTCAGAATTGTGATCCTCGCATTTGCAAAGAATTGTTCGCATTTACGAGCATGGGATAGGCTGAGTGAATCTTGCATTTACGAGAATTTGGTTCGCTTTTGCAAACTGTGGCCTTTCGCTTTTGCGAAGGAAGTGGTTGCATTTGTGATCGCTGGCCACTTGAGTCTGCTTCGCAATTGCAAAGTTTCTGGTCGCATTTGTGATGGTGGTATGTTCGCATTTGCGATCTATATGTCGCATTTCTGACTTCTCTTCTTCTGTGACAGAGTTCACATTTGTGACCCCTGTCTCGCATTTGCGATGTTCCCAATTATGACATCTGCAGCTGGGTAAAAGAGGGGGAAAATATGACTTAGCTCATTTTACACTATTTCTCAACCTTAAACACTCTAGAGGCGGTTTTTGCTAGAGACTTTTCTTCCAAAATTCATTGGTAAGTGACTCTAATCCATTTTCTTTCAATTACCCATTACTTTTCATGAGATTGCAATATCAAATTTAGGATTTCCATGGTAGAAATTAGGGGTTTGGGTAGAATTGGGAATTTTTGTAAAATTGAGATTTAGGCCTCAAATTGAGGTCGAATTTCGAAACAAATCACATAACCTGGCTCAAGGGCGCATGGGTAATCGGATTTGGTCCGAACCTCGAGTTTTGACCGGGGGCCCGGGGTTTATGTTTGTTGACATTTTCAAAACTGATCAAAATTGAACCTCTTACATTAATGGGTAGTTCCTAAAGCTTATTTTGAATCATTTGGTCGATAATTTGCTATATTTGGTTGGTTTGAGGCTTGTTCGAAAGGCAAGGTCATGGTTGATTGATTGTTTGAATTGCGGAGTAAGGTAAGTGTTGGGCCTAACCTTGACTTGAGAGAATTAGGGAACCATGAACTATGTGTTATGTGAATTATGTGGTAAAAAGGCGTATATGCGAGGTGGCGAATGTATATACGTCATCATGATACTTGTTTCTATGTTTTCGTTTATTTCATGATATGCCTTGCTTCATGTCTTAATTGTTACATGCTTTAATTGGCTTCTATGCCATGATTCTCATTAGTCATTTAATTATTATTGTATTAAATTGTCTGTCCCTTCCATGACTCCAAGCTTATTTGCTCTACTTGCATGTCTAAATTGTCATATGCTTTCCTTGCCTTATTGCTTTGTGATATTTGTTTCCTTCTATAATGTGGTTTCCCTTGCATAGGTGGTTAAATTGATAGATTTGGATGAATTGGTAAAGTTGAGACTTANCATGCATTAATTGTTACATGCTTTGTTTGACTTCTATGTCATAATTGTCACTTGGCATTTAAATATTCTGGTATTAAATTGTTCGTTTCTTCTATGAGTCCATGCTTATTTGCTACTTGTCTCTATTTGCTTTACTTGCATGTCTAAATTGTCATATGCTTTCCTTGACTTATTGTTTTGTGATGTTTGTTGCCTTCTATAATGTGGTTTCCCTTGCATTAGTGGTTTAATTTATAGATACTGATGAATTGTAAAGTTGAGACTTAGAGTTGTTAGAGATTCTTGATTATTATGTGATTCTTTGTTGCCTCGTACATTTACCCTCTTGATGTAGAAATTCTTGTAAATTTTGGTTGTTGAATTGATTATGTTGATTGAAATTGTTTGGGGAACGGGTTGCACGCTGCAATGAAAATTGAAAGTAATGAATTGAAATGGCGGAATAAGGACTGATGATGATATGGTGGGATCGGGTTGCGCTCCGCAACAGATTGTATATGTGGTATTTGTTTATGATTGTTGGATTTGCCTCGGTATTTTGAGATGCGTTCATGAGACTTGTTATTCTAGGCTCTCTGGTAATTGGATTTCAGGTTCATTTTCATGAATTAACTGCTTTACTTCCATTTCATGTTTTTCCTGTTATTATTATTATTGCGTACAGGTTATTATAAGTGACCCGCCTTAGCCTCGTTACTAGATCATCGAGGTTAGGCTCGCACTTACAGAGTACATGGGGTCAGTTGTACTCATACTACACTTTGCACTTCTTGTGCAGATACCAGAGTTCGTCCTTGCAGCGTAAGTGAGATTGCTCGGATCTTGTTATCTATTGAGACTTGAGGTATAGTTGCACGACGTCCGCAGCCCTGTAGTCCCATTCTATGCCCTTTGTGCTGTTTATTGTATTCCAAACAATTGTGTTTCATTCAGACTATTATCTGTAGTACTCTAGACTCTCATGTATTCGTGCACCAGTTTCTAGGATTAGATTTGGATTACGTAGTTTATTAGTTTGTCATTTTATTTCAAACTATTCAGTTTTATTGTTATTATTTAATTTGAATTGTTAAAAATGGTTAATAAATATAGCTAATGTTGGATTTCCTAGCAAGTAAAATATTAGGCGCTGTCATGGCCACGAGGTTGGGAATTTCGGGTCTTGACAGCTTTGATGGATTATGTGAAGTTGTTATCCATATACAAATTGACTCTCTAACTATGTAATAATTTATACTCATGATTTAGGCGTATGCCCAGGGTTATGAGTTGTTGATTTCGCATAAAGGATTATTTTTCCAAGTTGAATTTTATTATAAATTCGTAGTCATACACGTGTCTTATCTGCTCCAAAATTTTGTGGTTTTTATGGCTTAAATGACTCATATTATATGATATAAGTAAACTTGTGCATACTTAAACAGCTTATTGAGACATTGTAGTAAGTTGAATTACATGATTAGCCATAGCTATCTTTTAGCCAAATTAGCTTTATTCCGCATTTTTATTATCATGTCTGGTGCCTTTGGATTATATAGTTTCATACACATATGCATGAGTGAAAAGTTGGTTATTCGTGATATTTGAGAATTTTTGGCACTATGGGAACTTGAGCGGATATTGATTATTGGATATTGATCATTATTATAAAATGATTAACGCTTGGATATGGATTCGTCCCTCCTGAGTCAGGTGATTACCCATGTCACCTTGGGCCCTGTGAGCGTAGGCACTCATGATTCCTTTGGTTCTTTTTGGACACATGGCATGTGTAAGTGTCATGACCCAAATTCCCACCGGACTCGTGATAACACCTAACACCGCTTGCTAGGCAAGCTAAAAATAAATATACATAAATAAACTTCAACAACAGTGAGAAATAGTCTCAATAGTGGAATAGCAAAAATAACTAAAGTCAAAATGATAATACAATTGAAAGCCTCCCAAAATCTGGTGTCACCGAGTGCATGATCTCTGTAGAGTACTAAATACAAAGTTTCAACAAAATATAATATTGTCTGAAAGACTAAATAGTAATATCATAAGATAAAGGAGGGGACTTCGAGGCCTGCGAACAGGACAACACTACTACCTCGAAATCTCTAAGGAAATATGGATGACAACTCACTAGCAAGCACCACTATCAACAACACCTGGATTTGCACGTAGAGTGTAGTATGAGTACTACCGACCTTATATACTCAGTAAGTAGCAAGCCTAACCTCTTCCTGAAAGTAGTGACGAGGTTGGCAAGGTCTAATTCTCTCTTTCAACAGCCAATAACAACAAAAATAGCATACTACTGGCAAAAAGGAAAAATGACTCAAATAGTATCAGGTTTAACTTTATTACAATAACAGGATAAATAAGCATGTTTTTCAAGTAGATCCGTCAACGCATCAACTTTTCCATAGAAATCACCTAGAAAGTATTAATCAAAGGAAACTGTGATTTCAAGCTCTAATCATTAAATAGAGACACCAAATACTAATTAGCATAAGAAAAATACAACTTCATGCCTGCATGACAAGTATGCATGCCAAAATCAACTACATCACAGTTTAATCATCAAGTATGCAAAATCTTTGCACATTCATAGTGCCTGGCACAAGTACCACTCAATCATATTCTTAGCACTCACACGGTGCCTAGCATAATTCCCATGAATCATCACACACACACAGACTTAGCAATGTGCGGGTGCCTGATATAAGTTCTTCACTAAGCACATATCGTACTCACAGGGCCCAAATTAACATGGGTCATCACTTGACTCAGGAGGGGCGGATCCTGGCCCAAGTGCTGATCAGATAAAATTCAACGACCAGTATCACTCAGCACAATATAGGGGCCTTGACGCAAGCATCACCTCACTATCTATATTAACACGGCTCTACGACCCAAGTTCGGTCATCAATCCGCTCCATATTGCTCTATGGCCTAAAATCAATCATCAATCCTCTCAAGTCTCAATATGTCAACATCTCACAGTACCATAATCAAAATACCGCACGAAATATACCAATGTTTAACAACTCAGCTCAAACTCGTGTCACATGCACAAAGACACTAACAACATATGAGACAACATATCAAGAATGCATAGAGACAGAGATACAACATGCAGATAAAATAACATGACTGGAGAATATGACTACTGTTAAGGCAAATAGCTCAACATAGCAAAAATAGCCATATCATGTCTCAAATGGATAAGCAATAACCTAGACATGATTTCTATAATGAACAATAGCTCACGTACTCATACAAGTGGAGCAAATACGGTATCGAGGAGGCATGATTACGAAATAACTCATATAATAGCTTAAAGTCTAGATGGATCATGAACAACCACGGTGCACACATGTGTTCTCGTCACCTCGCATGTACGTCACCCTCAACATATAGAGAACATCATAGCCTACGGGGAAAATACCCTTAAGACAATCCTAGGAATGATACTTACCTCGAACGAGCTAGAATCAATACTTTAAGAATCCCTTGCCTCTCAAATCAACCTCCAAACGGGTCAAATCTAGCCAAATAACACACTACCATATCAAATTATATTAAAGGAAATAATTATGGTGCATAAAGGCTTTATCTTTAATCAATTACATATAGTCAACCAAAAATCAACTCGGGCCCTCTTCCCAGAACCTGACAAAACTCACTAATACCGACTACCCGTTCGAATACGAATCCAAATATACAACTTTCATCCAAATCTGACTCCAAATCGGGTTTCAAATCTCAATTATTGAATACCGTCTCTGTAGCATGCATAACCCGGAGAGTTTTGTAGTGGCATGCATAACCCAGAGAGTTTTGTGCATCTCATCGATAAACTCCTGGGGGTCTTCCTCGGGATCAGTACCCATAAACACTGGAGGTTCTAACTGAAGAAACTTGTTCACCCTGAAACTAGCAGGTTCCCCTGGATGACTGGAAGAAGTAGGCCCAACACTCGATCTCTGGGCCTGTGAAGCCACTATTTGTGTCAACATTTGTATGGCTCTGCGAAGATCAACATCAGACACACCAGAATCGGAAGCTGGAGCTAGAGGTGGAACTGGTATATTAGTTGGAGGAACCGTTGCACCTTCAGTAGGTGTTGGGACAGGTGCGGTCTGATCAGTTGTAGTAGAGTCAGGTAGTGTTGTAACTAGGGGAATATTCTCACTCCTCGGGTGCTCACCCGCATCGTTAATTATAGGATCAACCGTCACTCCTGGGGTGACATTGGCTCTTTTGCCAGTTCTTGCCTTCTTCGTAGGTGCCATGTACTGAAAATTAGAGCAACTTAGAGTTAAAGGAGGAATAAACTTAATAATAGCTTTATCGCACGATCAAGAACATGAAAGAAGGGTATTATTCCTAAATGCCAATGTAGCATCCTAATTATAGATGTGGTCGACAATATACCGATAATAAGGACTCTACTAGACACGGATCTGAGACTTCGTAGGACACTTTAAAACCTTAGGCACAGATACCAAGTTTGTCACGCCCCAAAATTGAGGGCGCGACCGGCGCTCAACCGAGTGAACCCGACCGAGCAAGCCTGTTAGATTTCCTTCTACTCAAACTCATCCACGAATGGAGAAAATACTTATTTTCATTAATTAGACAAAACATGACCATGTCTACAATACCAATTCATTACCAATAGTTTTCATCATTATTTAAAGTCTCAAATGGGACAAGTAATATAACCACAACATAACATAGTTTGTCTTTCACAGCACTAATACATAACCCACACTATGTCTACGGAGCCTCTATAGATAAGGAAGAGTACAATGATAATGCTGGCAACAAGGCCCCGGCTATACCTCAAACAGAATACACAAAGAACAAATGATACATGACCCCGGAATGAATTGGGGCTCACCAAGTCAGCTGGGAAGGAGGTGTGCTCCTATCACTGATCAATACCTCCTGCTGTGGAACCACCTGCATCCATTTAAAGATGCAGCGCCCCCGAAAAAAGGGACGTTAGTACTGTCAAATTGTACTAGTATGATAACCAAACATCAATTTAAGAATTTAGAAATACAATATGAATATGATGAATTAGGGCGATAATAGCATGATATAGCTAACCGTTTAAACCAGAGCAAACTTATTAAGAGCCATCAATATCATTTATAGGATTTAAGATAAGATCCTCTGTAACCATCCTCATACAAAGCGGCTCCGCCGCCTCACCCGATGTATGCAGGTGGAGGTGTAAGTACAATACCACAACTCTACTCAAGCGGTCCCGCGGCCTCACCCCAATATATGCGGGTGGATGTATAACCATAGTACCAAGAACCTACAAAAAGTGGCTATACCGCCTCACCCCAATGTATGCGGGTGGAAATGCATCAACGATACCAATAACAACACAAATCGGCTATGCCGCCTTACCCCAATGTATGAGGGTGGGAACATATCAACGATACCAATACCAACACAAAGCTGCTATGCCGCCTCTCCCCAATGTATGCGGGAGCGAACGCATCAATAATACCAATACCAACACAAAGCGGCTATGCCACCTCACCCCAATGTATGCGGGTGGGAACGCATCAACGATACCAATACGAACATAAAGAGGCTATGCCGCCTCACCCCAATATATGCGGGTGGTGGTGCCACAACAATAACAAAACTATCAACAAAGCGGTCGTACCGCCTCACCCCAATCTATGCGGGTGGAGGTGTATCACAATCACCATCTCTATACCATAATCCCCACACAAAGAGGTCATGCCGCTTCACCCTAATATATGCGGGTGAAGGTTTATCACAATCACAATCTCTACACAACTTGGCATAATAACTTTCACATAATGCACGACTTGAAATTATAACATGTGGATTCACAATCCATAGTTTGGGACACATCCTCAATTTACAATGCAATATGATAAGAGCATTTGAAACACAAATTGAACATATATCTTCATCACAAAACTTATCGGAATACTCGATTTGTAATCAACATCTCGGAACGTACAAGGATAATAGGAATTCCAATTCTTAAAGAAGGGTTTAGCCAACATACCTCACTTGAGCTTCCTTAAACTCTAAAATGTTCCGAAATTCCTAGCAACTTCAATCTATTGTCGAAATATAACAAATTGAATCAAAATTGGGAAGCTGATCATGATTTTAGATCATTTGAGCATTTTATCAAACACTAGGTGTGCATAAGGTTTCAATGCCCTTTTTATGGAGAATTCCATCATCCCACAACCCAATCTTTACCATTTTTAGCTCAAAAATCTTCCTACACTCTTTGATAGCACATGCATGTAAAATAAATAACTCTCATGCCCAAATTTATCTTGCTAATTACCCACTTCTAGACAAAATTCGGAATTGAGGGTTAGGGTGTAAAATCTTCCCTCTAGGATGAAGACCTAGTGAGTTTCCCTTCTTAATCTTCCAAAACTCGAGCAAGAATTGAAGAACAATTATTGAAGAACACCTTCTCACTCTAGGGCACTCTCTCTTACTATAAAATGTCAGATTATAGCTCAAAAATGGCCCAAAGAGTGTATTTAACGAAGTAGGGTCGGGTTTTAAAAGCCCAAAAATGAAGCTCCGTAACATGTTCTACGGTCGCATATGCGACAACATAATTGGTGTCCAAAACAACCAACAATTTGTCTGTGTCTGTGGTCACTATGCGGTCACATAATGCGCCGCATAACAGTTATGCGGTCGTATAGTCGACCGCATAATTTCTTCCAGACTGACCCTCTCGTGCCTCACTTCTGCAGCCATTATGCGGCCCACAGAGTGGTTCTGCGGTCGCATAACGGACCGCAGAAATGCACTTTTCTACCAAAAAGTTTCCTTTACTTTCTGGTGTATTGTTCATTCCAAGAATTTCTATAATACTCAACATGTAAAACCAATTCGGCACCACGAAATATTATTTTATTTTGCTTTGTAAACTTTTTATGGGTCCTTACAAAGCAAAGTGGGGGAGCCTACTATCAACGATCAGATTGCTTGTTAATGTGTTATGTTATTTTGGACTGAGGCATACTTGTGGATCGATTATGACTTGAAGGGGCTGACTTTGAGGGTGATCCGAGGAAGGGATTTGCTGGATGAACGATGTACTATACTTGATGTGTATATGAACATCTGGGAATGATTCGAGTTTGATATTCATCTTAGTTATGGGTGCAAGGAAAAAGGGATCGTTGGGGGTGCTTCTTTTTGGGTATTCATGTGCTGGTGGGGCACGAGTCATTTGGCATGTATTAGTTGTTGTGGGATATTAGAGCAAGATGAATAACTTTTTAGAAAGTTCTAATGGGTTCAAGATTCATATGTGATGTTTGGGGGTTCCCGGATTTGTGTATGGCTAAGATTTGAGACTTGTATTGGATGGTGCCAAGACTTGCAGTGTTTCTATATCATCATTGGTCCTACTTTTCATAGAGAGAGAAAAAAGAAACATCTTAATATTCAGATAAGGTCTCTTCATAGCAAGCATCTCGATTTGCGGTACTATTGGGTGCTTAAGAGGGAATACAGTGGCTTATGGGCCTTAGGATGACGTGGTTTCAAGTTAGGGTCTTTTGGGGTGAGCTTTGATTGAGGATTGTAGTGTACTAGCAAAGATAAGTGTTATCTTGGAGGCAAGTCAAGAGGATCTTGAAGAAGTGGGTCAGCTTGGCAGTGGTTTGGATCACGCCCCAACTTCGAGGAGCGAGACCGGCGCTCAACCGAGATACCTCGGTTAAGCAAGCCTGCTAGATGCCTTCTACCCAACCTTGCCCATTAACAACATAAGAATCAGTACAAGTGATAGACATGAGAAGAGTCAAGTGTTCCATATTATTTTTCCATTACTAAAGGATATCCATTTATGATTTCCATAATATTACAAGTTTATAGGTGTAAGGCCCCGTGGTTCGGACTTTTTGGATTGAACAGTGCGCTAGGGAGTTGAAGGAAAATATTTGGCAGAAATAGGCATTTCTGCGGCCCATTATGCGGCCGCATAATCACTCTTTGAAGTAGCTGTTTGGGCCATTTTTAGGATGGCCTTTTCGCAACCGATTATGCGGGCCGCATAACGATTCTGCTGTACGTTCTGTGATCGCAGACCCAATTTTGGAAAGCTTAAGTTTTGGAAATTTTACCCGATCCCATTTTTATAAAAAGGCATTGGGGGTCATTTATAAGGGCTTCATATGATATTTTTAGAGAGAGGTGAGAGTATCTTAGAGAGAGAAAGAGAAGACCTAGTCATTTGTTCATCAATTCTTGTTCAAGGTTTGAAGATTTTACAAGGATCTTGCTAGGACTTCAAAGAAGTAAGAATTCCTTCCCCCAATTCTTCAATTACGAGTCTGATGTAAAAGATGGGTGATTGAGAGTATGATTGTCATGACCCAAAAGGTCATCTTTAAATTTAATAACTAATTCTGAGTTCTAAGACCTCGAAAAGCACTATTTATTATTCCTCAACTTTCGTGTGCAGTACGTATAATTTTCTGAAGAGTTTTTATGTGCAAAATGGATTAAAATGTGAAATAGAGCCTTAAAACTCAACTAACTTTACCTTGGTCAACATATTTAGCGAACGGACCCGGATCAGTATTTTGACAGTTCCAGTAGGTACGTATCGTGATTTGGGACTTGGGCGTATGCCCGGAATTTAATTTGGAGCTCCCTAGCTCAAGTTATGACCATTTAACAGAAACTAGTAATTTAAAGCCTAAAGATTTCCAAAGTTTGACCATGGATTTGACTTTTTTATATCGGGGTCGGAATCCGATTCTGGAAATTGAAATAGCTCTGTTATGTCTTTTATGACTTATGTGCCAAATTTGGAGTCATTCCGGATTCATTTAACATGTTTAGGCACAAGTTTTGTAAATTGAAAAGTTTGAAACTCAAAATTCGAATCAAGGTGTAAATTATAATTTCAGCATTGTTTGACGTGATGTGAGACCCCGAGTAAGTCCGTATTATGTTATGTGACTTGTTGGTATATTCGGACGGGGTCCCAAGTACCCCGAGTGTGATTCGAATCAAAATTGGAACAAAAATTGGACTAAAGCAAAATCTAAAAGTTGCTACTTCTGGTGCATTCGCTTCCGCCTTGTCTTGGCTGCAGAAGCGAGCTCATAGAAGCGATCCATGCCTCGCAGAAGCGGATGGGATATCGCAGAAGCGCGACCGCAGATGCGTCCCACGCGTCGCAGAAGCGGGAAAGGGGGAAGGGGCAACCTTGCACAGAAGCGGACTCCACCTCGCAAAAGCGAGTGGGCAAATGCGGAATTTTGTCCACATATGCGAAACAGCTGGGCAGAATACATAAATATCGGGTTTTAGCCATTTTTACTCATTTTTGAGTTTTGAGTCTCGGATTTTGGCGATTCCAAAGGGACTTTTCACGACTTTGAATTGGGTAAGTGTTCTATAACCAAAAGTGATTATATTTCATAAATCCATGTCTATATTCATCATTTATTTCGGATTTAGATGGAAGAAATTGGAATTTTTGTAAAACTTTCCAAAAACGAAAAATTTAGATTTGAAGGTCCATTTGATATCGGAATTTAGTAATTTTTGTATGGTTGGACTCATCTCTGAATGGGTGTTCGGATTTCGTAAGTTTTTCTGAGATTCGAGACATGGGCCCCACTATTGAGCCTAAAGTGTGATTCGTACGCAAAGTTTGGTTGTAATCCGAAATGTCTAAAGTGTGATTCGTACGCATTCAACAAAGTTAGAATGTTTGAAAGTTTAGAGATGGATTTGATCTTCGATTCTTGGTGTTGATATTGTTTTTAATCTTTTGAGCCTTAGGACAAGTTTTTAGGAAGTATATAGACTTGTTCAAATGATTGGACTGGGTCCCGGGGGGCTCGGGTGAGTTTCGGGATGGTTTGGGGACAATTTTTGACCACGTTAGAATTGCTGGTTTTTTTATGGTGTCAGGTGTGCATCGCGTGCACAAGGGTGGTCTCGCGTTTGCAAATAATAGAGTAGGATGTAGGAATTTGTTCTACACTTTTCGTGAGAGGTTGTCCGCATTTGCAAAGTGGAATGGTATGTTGGCTTACGCGATCGCGAAGGTTGTTCCGCGAATGCTTAGAAGATTTTGGCTGGGGCAAGATTGCTCTACGCGAATGCAAAGGAGGTTCTGCAAATGAAAATAAGGAATTGATGGCGGCCAGAGTTTGTGAATCGCGAATGTGATGTTCTGGCTACGTTTTCGAAGGAGGGTTCGCCCGGTACTATATATAAATGGTTTTCTGGATTTTGAGCTAATGTTCGCTATTTTTGAGACATAGACTTCAATTGGAGACGATTGTTTAGGAAATTTTCACCCCAAGCTTGAGAATAAGTAATTTTTACTTGATTTTGATTATATATCATGATCATCAAAGTATTTCTACACTTAAAACATGAAATTTTAAAGTGAATTTGAGATTTTTGTCTACAACTTAAGAGATTGTATTTTGGGGATTTGACCACCGATTTGGTTCCGGTTTTGGAACCTAATTATATTTTTGGACTCGACGGGTTATGGGTCACCTGGATTTGGTATTAATTTGGGATTTCGGACACGCAAGCTTGAGTTGATCTTTGTTGAACCTTTGGTAATTCATCCAAGATCGAAGCTTTATGGATTGGGATCGCTTCTTATAGCATTGTTTGAATTCCTAGGATTATGATAGGCTTGGATTTGCATGATCGGAGGGCTAAAATGATACTTTGACGCGATTTGAGGTTGATGACTAGACGAATAAGGTAAGTGTCTTGCCTAGCTTTGGTTTGAAGGAAGTTTTCCTAATAAATAATATTGTTTGCTACATGTGGGGGTGATGTACAATCGAGGTGACGAGCGTATATGCATGTGCTATGGATATTCATGTTGGGGTAGATTCTAGATTACTTTATGCCGTGTTTGATTATGTGTTCTACTTGTTCTATCTTTTACTTGATTTAATGACTACTTGATTATAATAATCTATGCTAGAGATAACATTTAGGTTAATAATACCTTATTTTGCCATGATGAACTATTCTTGAGATTGTTGATGTACTTGATTTGGTCTTAGTTACACATTTATTATGAACACATACCTGTACTTGTTATTCTTGTGTTATTCCTTAAACTGTTGTATGGCCACTTAAGTCCCCTTATTCATGTTAGTGATCATGTTTAGGCCACTGATGCTAAATCAAACATATTATTCATTTGATGGGTAGATTACTTGTTGGAGTTGTAATCATATATTATATACATGCATAAATGATTCATAGCGATCATCTCTTATTCATATGCATACATATCTTCATATGGTCCTCTGATATAGACTGGGATTATGGCACGTGAGTGTCCGTGCAATTGAGATGATTATGGCATGAGGTTTCTATGGTGCAGTTATTGTAACATTATTGTTGTTCTGGCACAAGGTCTCCTTTGTGCAGTTATGGTGATATTGATATTAGTATAGTATGATGATTTTGCCGTGTAGTGCACGAGTTTTATATCGTACAGTGTGTGGACATGGATCCATCCCCCTAGGGTCGCCCTCTCAAGTTTCTCTCTTGATAGCGTACATGCTGGTTGTGAGAAACTGACGGGTTTCTAGTTGATTGTGGTGTGGGATATAGTGTGATGAGTTATTGACACTAAAGGTGGAAGCTTTAACCATTCCGGTGAATCCTCTATGCATGTTCATGCAGTTACATGCTTTATTCATACATATCTCTTATATATGATAGTTGATGCATTTTACATATGCTTGGGACTTGTTGGTGGACTGTTGGACACTTTGAGAGTTCAAATTGATGTAAAGAGAGAGTTATCATTATACATTGACATTTTTTACTCATGTAAAGGTTTTCCATAAACATGTCATTTGGAAATTGATATGCAATTGGATTATTCTCATGTATAGATACTTTACATTCATGTAAAAGTATTCGAGTAAATTCCACTTGATGTATATCTCTTTTCTATGCGGAATTGGTGCAAGTTGTATTTGGTTTGACCTGTGTAATTGGAAAAAGCATGCTTATTAGCTCTACTTCAGTTGTGCAACTTTATTATTGATATCTGTTGTTCTACGATTTCTTCTTTGTATACTTCTCTGTATTGTACATGTTATTAAGCTGCATAAGTTATATAAAGTGAGTATCTTTTGACTTGAAAACCTCGTTAATACTTCACTGAGGTTAGTCAAGATACTTACTGAGTTTCTGAAATCGGTTGTACTCATACTACACTTATGCACCCTGCGTGTAGATTTTGGAGCTGAATTGTTGTGGACAACAAAGGCTATCTATTATTGATGATGCACGGGCATTCTAGTTACAATCTACCACTTTTTCTTAGTAGTTTAGGAATTATATTTATGTTTATGTAAATTTCAAATAGATGACATAACGTTTTAATCATATCAGAGTTGTATTCATATTCTTATTCTTAGTCGCTTATACTTGTACTACCAGTCCTTGGGATAGTTATATTGATTTCGCTATATGTTAGATGTCTTACCTAGCAGGATGGGTTAGGTTCTATCATGACTTGGTGGGATTTTTAGTTGTGACAGAAAAAGGATTTACTCGGTTGCCCAAGGTTGTTTTTTAGAGTATTCATATGTTAACAGAGCACTAGTCATTTTCGCATGTTTAGCTATGTATTCGGGACTAGGATAGAGTGGGTGACTCTCGAGAATGATTCCAGTGGGTTCAAGATCCAAGGTGTGGTATCTAAGGATTTTTGGTTTTATTGTGTGGCTAAGGATTTGAGATTGGCACTGGATTGTGAAAGAGACTCGGAGTATTTCTGTACCATTATTGCTTCTACGATGCAATATGTGAGAGATGGGAAAAAACAGCTTCAACTTCATTGAAAAGTTCTTCAGTGCAGGAATTTCGGGTTAAGGTACTTTTGTGTACATAAAGAGAGTAACGTGGCCTACGGATCTTATGATAATGTAGTTTCATGTTGAGATCATTTAGGAAGAGTTTTGGTAGAGGGTCATAGTGTATTGAGAAAAAGAAGTGTTAACTTGGATGCAGGTCAAGAGTAATTCAAAGAAGTTGGGTCAGTGTTGCAGTGGCTTGGATCTGTACGGTAATAGAAATGATCGGTTCCTTTGGTATGATAGGGCCTTACAAGTGCTTTTGTGGTAAGACGTTTGGGGTTTGACACTCAGTGTGACTTGGTTGATCTAGAGGGATTTAGTTCTGATGGCTTGGTTATGTGCAAATGGGTTTCGAATAGTGCGCGATGGTATTGAGCACGACTTGAGGCTGATGACTTTTAAGGCATAGAAAGTTTGTTGCGTGTTGTGATTTTCTCCTGATTAGATTTAAGTGGAAGGTGTAACGACCCAAAATCCCAACCTACGAGGTTGTGATGGAGCCTAACACCGCTTGCTAGGCAAGCCAACACACAATGATAAATACAAAAGAAAAGAAACCAACAATTAATGGAAAAAGATAATATAGGGTAAAAAGTAACTCAGAAGCATGCATAATAAGTCCAAAGAACCACACTTACGTCCATCCATCCCAAGATATGGAGTCACAAGTACATGAGCTACTATAGATTAATAAATACAATGTCTTCAAAGAAATACAATACAGGCAGTAAAGTAGAATCAGTACAACAGAAAAGGGAAGATGACTCTAAGGCATGCGAACGTGTGCAACTCTACCTCGCTTCATCTAATTGGTATCCGCTAAATACCTCTCGGGACTCTGCTGGTACCAATGTTCGAATCTGCACAAGAAATACAGAAGTGTATTATAAATACAACCAACCTAATATACTCCGTACGTGTCAAGCCTAAACCCAACGAGGTAGTGATGAGGCTAAGACAAGATACCTACAAATAAACCTATGCAGTTAAGTAACAAGAAATAATGAGATGACAAATAAAGTATCAAGTATAATAAGAGGATAACAACGAGTGATAGAGGTAACACATACATTAGTAAAGAAACATTAAATGGGAATGTAAAGGGAAGTGTTACCAAGGCAACCACAACTCATGGTTTTACAATAACTCTGAACGAAACCACAAAGCCAAGTCCTTAATCCGAATAGCACAGTAAAGAATAATGAATCCAACAAATGGCACTGCATCATCCTTCGTGCTTTTACTCTCATCCTCACAAAATAATATAATAGATAGCACAGAAACACCCTCCGTGCCTATCCTCACTTTATCTCAAGCATAGTAACACCCTTCGTACAATGATATTGATATATGAATAAAGCACAAAAACGCCCTTCGTGCGCAATCGTGATCCCTTACAAGCACGGAAAACCCTTCGTGCATTTCACTCTTTCACACTAAGCATCACATATAACATAACACCAAGAAAACTGGGAAGCATAATCGACATCAAAGATAATATCTAAACATAACTCACCATATGAGAATTTACCAACACATTTACACCAATAACCAAATCAGCTCTTGGGTTTGGCTGGCTACTATCATCTCTTTGTGGAGGTTTCATATATTACAATTCCATTGACCGAGTTGACTCAAAAAGGCACTCGGTTCAGATGGTCTAACGAGTGTGAGGTGAGATATCAGAAGCTCAAGACTGCTTTGAGTAAAGCTCTAGTTTTAGTATTGCCCTCGGGATAGAGGATATATATTGTCTATTGTGATGCTTAGCATGTTCTCCTTGGGAGTATGTTGATGCAGGACACTAGGATGATTGCTTATATGCCGCGTCAGTATATTGCTTATATGTCGCGTCAGTATAATGATCCCCATTTACTTGTGCTCAAGGACATGGTGTTGCGAGGTGGTGCTAAGGAGGTGACTATTGGTAATAATTGCATATTACGACTTCAGGGTCAGATTTGTATCCCTAATGGATGGCTTGAGGAAGTTGATTCTTGATGAGGCTCATAGTTCATGGTATTCTATTCATCCAGGTGCTACAAATATGCATTGTTACTTGAAGAAACATTATTGGTGGTGGTGGATGAAAAAGGACATCGTTGGGCATATTTCACGGTGTATGAATTGTCAGAGGGTCAAGTATGAGCATTAGAGACCGGGTGGTTTGCTTCAAAGTATAGAGATACCGGAGTGAAAGTGGGAGTGCATTACTATGGATTTTGTTGTGGGATTGCCACAGACTTTAAGGAGATTTGATGTTGTTTGGGTCATTATGGACAAAATGACCAAGTCTGCATATTTCATTTCAGTCATGACTTCCTACACTTTAGAGAAGTTGGCTTAGATCTACTTTAGAGAGAATATCTGTTTGCATGATGTGCATCATTATATCATATTAGAATGGGGCACTCAGTTTAGATTCAATTTGGAGAGCTGTTTAGCATGAGTTAGGCACGCAGGTGGAGTTGAGAACTGC
Organism: Nicotiana otophora; assembly: GCA_000715115.1. Classification (NCBI taxonomy): domain Eukaryota; kingdom Viridiplantae; phylum Streptophyta; class Magnoliopsida; order Solanales; family Solanaceae; genus Nicotiana; species Nicotiana otophora. The sequence continues at coordinate 17,893 of AWOL01S0042563.1, read as the reverse complement.
ATTTCACCCTCAGATGGATGGGCAGTCTGAGCAGACCATTCAAAACTTAGAGGATATATTGAGAGCCTGTGTTATTGATTTCGGAGGCCAGTGGGATCGGTTTCTACCTTTAGCGGAATTTGCTTACAACAACAACTACTAGTCTAGTATGCAGATGTCTCTATATAATGCCCTATACAAGAGACGATATTGTTCTCCGGCTTGTTGGTTTGAGCCTGGAGAGGCTAGGTTGATTTGTGATAATTTGGAGAAGGTGAATGATTCAGGAGCATCTTCGTACTGTGCAGTCCAGGCAAAAGAGTTATGCCGATAGGAAGGTTTGTGATGTGGCTTTCCTTGAGGGTGAGAAGGTTCTTCTTCGAGCTTTGCCTATGAAGGGAATGATGAGATTTGGGAAAAAGGTCAAGTTGAGCCCTCGGTATATTGGTCCATTTGAAGTGTTACAGAGAGTTTGTGAGGTGGCCTATAAAGTTGATTTGCCATCCACCTTGTCAGGAGTTCATCTGGTGTTTCATGTCTCTATGCTTCAAAATATCATGAAGATTAGTCACATGTGTTAGACTTCAATTATGTGCAGTTGGATGAGAAATTGGTTTATGAAGAAGAGCTGGTGGCCATTTTGGATAGGCAGGTTCAAAAGTTGAGGTCGAGAGAGATTGCATTAGTAAAGGTTCAGTGAAGCGGTCAACCTGTCGAGGAGGCAACTTGGGAGATCGAGCATAAGCAGAGCAAATATCCTCATCTTTTTGGCATTCCATGGATCATTCTAAACCCGTTCGACGATGAATATTTGTTTTAGAGAGGGAGAATGTAACGACCTGGCCGGCCATTTTGTGTATTTGAGCCTCATTCCCCTAGTTGATGATTCCCAAATGTTTGTTTTTTTGTAACTTATGGCGATGATTTGTTTGGTTTCGGGAATGTTTAAGAGGGATTTGAGACACTTAGTCTCATTTTGGAAGCTTAAGTTGTAAGAGTTGACCAAAATTTGACTTTTGAGTAAACTCTCTTAGAATGGTGATTTGATGGTTCCAATATGTTCGTATAGTGATTTTGGACTTAGGCGTATGTCTGGATTTGATTTCGAGGGTCCTAGAAGGACTTGGCTCTATTTGCCAAAAGTTGGCAATTTGAAGGTTAGGCAAGTTCACAGGTTTGACCGGATGTTGACTTTGGAGTTATCGGGGTCTGGTTGGTGTTCCAAGTCTTATAATAGATTCACTTAGTTGATTGGAATTTGTGTGCAACGTTTGGTTGGAATCCGGAATGGTTAGGTATGATTCTGACGTGTTTGGAGAAGTTAGAATGTTTGGAACTTAAGAGATTCATTTTAATTGTCGATTCTTAGTTTTTATGTTACTTGTACTGTTTTGAGTATTTGGATAAGTTTGGGATAGGTATATGCACTTTTTGGTGTGATTGGATGGGGTCCCAGGGGTCTCAGATGTGTTCGGGGTGGTTTAAGACCATTTCTCTTTGTTTTTCAACTGTTGGTTTTCTAGTTTGAAGTAGTGCTTCGCAAATGCGGGGCTAAGTCTCGCGATTGCGGAAAAAGGAGGCAGGAAGATAAGCTTTTTCTCAATGCGTTCGCCACCAAGGCTTTGTGTTCGCATAGTGTAGTGGGCAGAAGGATCGCGTTCATATGCATGTGTAGATTGCCTTCGCGTTCCCGTGGATATTGCGGCGTTCGCGTATAGGCGCGGCCTGGCTGGGTAGTGTTGGTCTTCGAGTTTGCAAAGAGAGCTCGATTTCGTAGAGGGTTGGCAGATTGGCTATTAGGATCGTGGTAGCTCAGACGTGATCTTGTAGTATCTTTTGGGCGGCAGAACCTTTGTGCTTCGCGAGGGTATACCTGGGAAATCCACTTAAGAGATTTATTTTGGGATTTTACCAATTCTCTCATATTTAAAATGCTAGACTTCAAGAAGTGGAGATTTTGATGAGAAATTATACTACAACATTGGAGGTATGTAATTTTCACTTTAATTTAGCTTTGTCAGGAACCCGATTTTCCTCCGTAGGATGTCGTGATGGCACCTAGTCACTAAGACTATGTAAGCCTAACACTTACTAAATTAAAAGAAAGAGTTTAACCAGAAACAACTATTTAGCATAAAACTGAAAATTTATATAGTAAACCAATAATCCTAAGTGAAATACAATAACCAAAACCGGTAATACAAGTTATAAGCTCTACTGAGTTTGCTGGTAAAAGCTTCTAAGTACAATTGTTACGGAATAGAAATAGACAGTACAAGTACAATATCAGAACGTGACTCCGAGGCCTGCGAATGCGACGGAAGGTATACCTTGAGTCTCCACAGCAAAACCCAAACAGCTAGCTAGTGATCAACCAACTCCGAAGTACTTGAATCTGCACAAAAATGTGCAAAAAGTGTAGCATGAGTACACCACAGCGGTACCCAGTAAGTATCGCGGTGGAGTAGCGACGAGGGACAGTCAAAACACCTACTAGACTTAACAACCTGTACAAGTATGAATATGAAACTAACAAGGAAACAATGTCAATCAACTATGAATATGAAACTAACAGGGAAACAATGTCAATATGAAGCTAAGCATGGTAAAGATAAAACAAAACAATACTCGCAAAACAATGCTAGAAACAACGATTAGCAACAGGGAAAAACCAGGTAATAATGTCGTAGAGTAAGTTGAACACAATTTAAGTCTGGTGAAACCAAGTAAAGGGAACACGTAACAACTCAATTAGAGCAACCGCTTTCACACAAGATTTATTCAAAGGTTCTCCTGAGGTACTTCACCTCATAGTCAAATTTCACAGGTCCCAATTCATGAACCCTAATCACTTGGCATCTTGTGTCGACATTACAATTCATAACCGCACGGACGACTCACGTGCCAAGGGAGTGACAATATCTCATATCCGCACGGCCAACTCACGTGCCAGAAATAACAAGGACCTTTGACCGCACAGACAACTCACGTGCCAATTGAACAACTCTAACACAGAAGGCAAGTAAACGAGAGTACATGTAAATGCTCAATAACATCAGGATTCATCTTCTTAAACCGATATGGGTCATTAATTATGTGTATGCTTGTGCAAGTGTTCTATCACAACTCAAGTCAACAAGTAAGATTAGAGACAATGAATGGCACATAGGAAATAATCACCATAAAATGTACAATGTATAACTCACACAAGGTAGGCACACCACCACACAAATATCATCAATAATAATGCCCCCAGGCCATCACAAGTCGTCACAAATCATTCCCGACATAGCCCACCTTATCTCGCCACGTGCGCAACAATAAAGTAAATGCCCGCCTTATCTCGCTATAGGCGCATAATAATATTCTCACATTGTCTCGCCACATGTGCAAACACACATAAATAGCCAGCTTTGTCACACCGCTTGTGCAAATAAAAATAATAATAATAATAATAATAGCACGAACAACTCACATGCGAACACCCCAAGAATCCTCTCAACAATACCAAGTGTGCCAAAAAATATAAAAACACAATATAATTTCTTTCACCACATGTGCCCATATGCCACAACATTTCCTCAAAACAATTTCAATACCACAACTACGCATAGCCATGGTTCAGCAACACTGATTACAACAACTACAACAATAATAACACAAGAGTACGGTAAGTAAATCAACACAAGAATTACAAAACACAAAAAAACGAAAGAACGAGCTCACAATGAAAGATACAAAAGGTAATAATAGTTTCAGCAAGAATAGCTCAACAAGGGGAGAGATAATGTGTTACGACGATATCCATTAAGAGTAGCTCAACAATTGAAGGGATAACATGTAACAATGATTCCATATAAGTACAACTCGATGATAAGAGAGATAGCATTGATCAATGATTCCACATAAGGATAGGTCAATAATAAAAGGGATAACAAAACTTCAATTTAGGTTAAGCAATTACGGAGAAGACAACAATAACTTCAATTACGATTAACCAATTATGGAAAAGACAACAATAACTTCAATTAAGGTTAAGCAATTATGAAAAAGACAGAATGGCAATAAAAGAGGCAACAACTCCAATTAAAGCACACCAGAGTTTATTTGGAAACAAGGGTAGAACATGAATCGGCCGACTCCAAATAGGACATGTAAAGGTAAATTTAGTAAATTGAGGGTTTAACATGATAAGACAACTTCGTATTTAACGAACATAAGAACCTAAGAGCCAAAAATAGTCAAATTCCCACAAATAAGCCCGAGTATGTACTCGTGAGCTCATGTACACTGCCTTCACGTGACACAATTAGCACAAACGACTCAAATCCTAAGCGGTAGTTCCCCCACACAAAGTTAGGCAAGATACTTACTTCAAAGAAGCTAAACTGATACTCTAAAACGACCTTCTTGTGTGAAACAATCCTTCGACGGCTTAAATCTAGCCAAAATAACTTATTATCATAAATACAAATTATAGAAAATAATTTCGGATAATAAAGCTTCGATCTTGAAAGAGAAATAAAAAGTCAACTCAAAAAGTCAACATCAGGCCCGCGTATCGGAACCTGACCAAAATTACAAATCTTAACATCCATTCATATCGAGTCCAACCATACAAGAATTACTCAAATCCGACTTCAAATTGCCTTTCAAATCTCCAAAATTTAGTCTAAGAAGGTTTCACAAATTTTCCCAAATTTCAAACTTAAATCACTAATTAAATGATGAAAATAAAAATGGATTAGTGAAATATAATTAAATTCGGGTAAAGAAAACTTACCCCAATAAATTGCTTGAAAAACCCATGAAATATTGTCAATAACCGAGCTCCATAGGTCTAAAAATGAGTAATAAAATCAAACCCTCGAATTTAAACCTCTCTGCCCAGCACTTCCGCATTTGCGGACAAAAACACGCATCTGCAAGCTCGCATTTGTCAGTTGTGGTTCGCATCTGCGAACACAGCTCACCAGACAAAGGTCCACATCTGCGGAAGAACCATCGCACCTGCGACAGCGCAGAAGCGCCCAAGCCGGCTGTAGAAGCGAAAACATGCGCATGTATGATCACTAAGCCACAGAAGCGACCATCGCACATGCATGCCTAAAAACACAGAAGCGAATCTCCTGCCAGGCCTCGACGTCGCAAAAGCGACACAAAATGTGCATAAGCGGCTTCACACCTGCGCTCCAAAATACGCAAGTGCTACTCACCAGAAACAGGCCTGCCCAAAAGCATGCAAACCATCCGAAACTCGTCTGAAACACACCCAGGGCCCCCGGAACCCCGTCCTAACATACCAACAAGTTCCATAAGATAATGCGGACCTGCTCGAGGCCTCGAATCACATCGAACAACATCAAAACTATGAATCGCACCACAAATCGAACTTAATGAACCTATGAACTTTCAACTTCTACAACTCGCGTCGAAACATATCAAATCAACCCGGAATGACGTCAAATTTTGTATGCAAGTCCAAAATGACATAACGGAGCTATTCCAACTCTTGGAATAAAAGTCCGAACCCAATATCAACAAAGGCAACTCCCGGTCAAACCTCTCAATCGTGCAAACCTTCAACTTTCCAATTTTCGCCAAAATGCATCAAATCAAATCTACAGACCTCTAAATCCAAATCTGGACAGACTCCTGAGTCCAAAATCACTATACGGAGCTATTCGAATAATCAAAACACCATTCCGTCATCTGCACAAAAGTCAAACTCCGGTCAACTCCTTTCACTTAAGCTTCTAAAACAATGATTATTCTTTCAAATCAATCTTGAATCATACGAAATCCGAACTCGACCACCCATGCAAGTTATAATACACAATATGAAGTTACTTGAGACCTTAAGCCACCAAAAGGGATGCTGATTCTCAAAATGACAGGTCAGGTCGTTACATTCTCCCCCTCTTAAATAAATGTTCACCCTCGAACGTGCCAAGAACCGTTTCGAAGTCCTCAAATCACTGAATGAACTTACCATACATATACTCGCGGGTGATCCAATGTCACCCCAATCCACATAGGCCCGACAACACCATCACAACTGAAAATTATTCCTTCCACCCAAATTGTTAACCTTAGAACCACATTTCCCACTATCCGATCATTTCCAAAAGACCTGATTCCATATCAACACTTGGTATCAGCCTCAACCAGCCGTAAAAACTCATGCCTACACCCACAAGGTACGACCACACAATTAACACATCGCACATATTCCCATAACAACATCTCTAACCACTATAGCTGCCTATAATCAAATCCAGCACCAACAATTAGCCTCTTATCGGTTAGAACCTGTTCCAAACCTCCACAACACTGACAACGATACAAGAAACTTGAAAATACCATGACTATTCACTCAAATCAACAAGTCACACCCAACATCACTTGGGCACACACCTTGCAAGGTAAAACCCAATAAGCACAGCACGAATATGACTGAATATTGAAAGAGAAACACATGAGAGAACTATCAAACAAACTCGATAGGCACAACTCTCTATTAGTACCATACTATGAATCTATTCCATAAGGGAAAATCAAAACACATGAACTAGCCACAAGGATCTCATCCTAATATAACCCCACCGAGACACGCCGCCCAGTTCAAACATATCCATCACATAAAAATGTGAGGGTCTCACCCTTAACTCTGGATCACAAGTACAATACACCTCATAGAAATCGGAACCTTCCACTAATTCAATTCCACAAAAAAGAATCTCAATGCATAACGAACTCCCCACACTAGCAGAGCATCTATATCACAAATTGTAACCAAACCATCCAGAAATCGCATCAAAACCCACCGTATGAGTAACAAAAAAATCTATTCTAGTCGCGTAGCTCCCAATAGTGAACAAAACAAAATGAGAGACACGGGCTACCACTATAGAATCTCCCAACATGGGGGTAGACACATAAGTAGAGTATAAAATCACGAAACTCACCCATATGTGAAGCAAGATAGGAGTACTCACTCCGATAAGCATAACCGAATCAAAATAAGAACGATGCTTCTCTATAACAAATCAAAACCATACAGGTAACGACATCATCTGGTGTAGCGGCCTCAGCCTTACCATAGAAAGCATGTCAACGGGTCGGGCCAAGCCTCCACCTCTTGGGCGCCATCTACCAGCCTGACCTACACCCCTAGCTGGCAGTGCAGGGATAGCAACAACTGGAGCATAACTCATAGACTGAATACCCCGATGTGACACATTTGTCCGGAGTCTGGGACAATCTCTCACTATGTGGCTGGTATCTTCACACTCAAATTAACATATCCGCTGGCATGGCTGTGAAAGCTGTCCGGTGCAGGTACTCTAAGACCCATGGGTATCTGAAATGCCATGCGAAGCCTGAAGTGCAAACTGGACTGTTTGACCCACACAACCTCTACCATGTTGTACCATGCCACCAATATGAGGACCAGTAAACCCTCCTGGTCTACGAGGCCTCTTAGTCTCCCTGACCTCTCCCTCCTGATCTTACATGCCCTCTAATCTGCGAGCGATCTCTACCACCTGCTGGAACAGAACATCCATGTCACACCCCAAACTCAGGGAGAAGGCCGGCGCTCAACCGAGAGAACCCGACCAAGCAAGCATATTAGATTTCCTTCTACCCAAACTCATCCATGAATAAGGATAATACATATTTCGTTGATTAGAAAATGAGGTAATTAGGTCTAAAATACCAATTCATTACCATTAGTTACTCCATTTATAAGTCTCAAAACACACACACACTCACACCCCTTCATAGTTCAAAGTGTAACAAGTTATTTAGTCACAACACAATTTGTTTAACATTCCAAACACACATACACAACCCACACTTAGTCTGCGGAGCCTCTAAAAATACCAAACAGTACAATGATAGTGCCGGCAATAAGGCTCCGGCTATACATCAAAACACGATAACATATACGAAACAAAATATGCACAGCCCCGGAATGAGATGGGGCTCACCAAGTCAGTTGAGAAGAATGAGCACTGCTATCACTGGTCAGTATCCTCCGCTGTAGAACCACCTGCATCTATTAAAGATGCAATGCCCCGGGCAAAAGGGATGTTAGTACATGTCGAATAGTACGATTATGAAAACTAAACACCAACATAAGAACTCAGAAATACAATATGAATATGATGAACCATGGAGACAATAGAATAACACATATAGCCATTTAAATCAAAGCAAGCTTACCAAAATTTGTCATTAACATCTATAGAACTTAAGATGATATCCTCTATAACCATTTTCATACAAAGCGGCTCTCCCACCTCACCCCAATGTATACAGGTGGAGGTGTAAGCACAATTCCAAAACTCTACTCAAGCGGCCTTGCTGTCTCACCCCAATGTATGTGGGTGGAGGTGTAAACACAATACCTAATTTCACACAAAGCCCCGCCGCCTCACCCCATTATATGCGGGTGGAAATGCATCAATGATACCAATACCTACACAAAGAGGCCATGTCGCCTCACCCCAATATTTATGCTGGTGGTGGTGCAACAACAATACCGAAACCATACACAAAGCGGCATTGCCTCCTCACCCCAATATATGTGGGTGGAGGTGTAATCCCAATCACAATATCTTCAGAATTTAGCATAATAATTTCCACATAAATCACGACTTGGAATTATAACATTACACAATTCATAATTTGGAACACGTCCTCAATTTATAATACAATATGATAAGACCATTTGAAGCACGAATTGAACATATAGCTTTGTCACAAAACTTATTCAGAATACTCGATTTGTAATAAATATCTTGGAACTTACAAGGATATTGGGGTTCCAATTCTTAAAGAAGAGTTTAGCCAACATACCTCAATGGATCTTCCTTAAACTCTAAAATATTCCGGAATTCTTAGCAACTTCAATCTATTTTAGAAATATAACAAATTGAACCAAAATTAGGAGGATGATCATAGTTCTAGCCCATTTGAGCATTTCATCAAACATTAGGTGTGAATTAAGGTTTCAAGGTCTTTTCTGGAGGATTCCATCATCCCACAACCCATTTTTTACCATTTTTAGTTCAACAATCTTCCTACACTCTTTGATAACACATGCATGTAAGATGGATAACTCCCATGCTAAAAGATAATCTTACTAATTACCCAATTCTAGACGAAATTCTAAATTGAGGGTTGGGGTGTAGAATCTTACCTTTAGGATGAAAACCTTGTGAGTTTTACTTGTTAATCTTCCAAGATTAGAGCAAGAAATGAAGAACAAATTGTTGAAGAACACCTTCTCACTCTAGGGCACTCTCTCACTCTAAAAGTGTCAGATTGTTTGGTCAAAAATGGTACAAATCGTCTATTTAACAAAGTAGGGTCAGGTTATAAAAACCCAAAAATGAAGTTCTGAAACAGGATATGCGGTCGCATATGCGATCGCAAAATAGATATGCGGTCTGTATATCGGCCGCACAATTTGGTTCCAAAAACTGGAAACATCTACCTGGGTTTGCGGTCACTATGCGGCCAGCAGACCTGTTCTGCGGTCGCATAGTCGATCGCAGAATGGCATCCAACCTAGCCCTTACCTGCCTCACTCTGCGGCCATTATGCGGCCCATAGAGTGATTCTGCGGTCGCATAATGGACCGCAAAAAATGCATTTCTCTGCCAAAATATTTCCTTTACTCTTCAATGCATTGTTCGACCCAAAAAGTCCGAGTTCTACAATCCTCAAACATGTAAGCCTAGTCCGGAACCATGAAACATTATTTTTCCTTTGCAAAATTTTTTGGGGCCTTACAATCCGTCCCCAACACCCGAGCCATGCTGAATCCGATACCATGACTGATCCCCTCAATTAATCTGCGGACTCACTCTCTAACTGTAGAAACCAAAGAAGGTGCATGTCTGGATAAATTACTGAATCTAACGGCATACTATAACACTAACATAGTGCCCTAGATCAATTGGTCAAACTCTGTGCACCATGCATCCCGAAGGGTCTGAGGAACAACTCTCTCAAGAACATCTCTGAAAACTGAGTCCATGAAAGTGAAGTTGCATCGGCCGGGCTACCCAACTTGCCACCACTGATATGTCACTCCCTTAAGTTGGAACTTAGTAAAAGCAACCCCACTCGCCTCAACAATACCCATAGTGCGGAGAATACGATAGCACTCCTCTATAAAAACATGTGCATCCTCTGAAACCAAACCACTAAAGGTATGAGGGTAATACTTCTTGAATCTCGCAAGTCTAAGTTGTTCCTCCTCAGATATTGTTTGCCCTAACCATGGGCTGAGCTGGAACAACAGGTTATGACAGCATGACACCTAGAACCTGACCAACATGGACTCGCTGCTCTGGAGTATGGGCGGCGGGCATTTGAGCTCCTTCCCCGGTCTGTAAAGTGGTTGGTGCAACCGGAATCAACCCCGCCCGAGCCAATATTCCAAACATGCGTAGGAACTGTGCTATAGTCTACGCTCACTATGCAACCCTCAGACCTGTTCTGCAGTCGCATATTGAACCGAAGAACAGTTCTGTGGTTGCATAGTTGATCGCAGAATGGCATCCAACCCAGCCCATACCTGCCTCACTCTACGGCCATTATGCGACCCATAGAGTGATTCTGCGGTCGCATAATGGACCGCAGAATCGCATTTCTCTGCCAAAAATTTTCCTTTACTCCTCAATACATTGTTTGACCCAAAAAGTCCGAGTTCTACAATCCTCGAACACGTAAGCCTTATCCGGCACCATGAAATATTATTTTTCCTTTGCGAAATTTTTCAGGGCCTTACATTCTCCCCCACTTAGGATCATTCGTCCTCGAATGAGGGTCAAAAATATGTTATTAGCATCAAATGTGGCCCAACTGTTAATTCACACTCACTAGTAGTTTCAAATTTTGGCTAACTCCCTAAATTTTCAAAAGTTTCTCCAGAGTCTCCCTTGTAACTGGGCCTATCCACCTGCCAGAGAACCCCAGAAACACATCCTAACAACACATACATAATCCAACGATGTAACATAACACAAAACAACACCAACGGTGACCTCACAAGCAATATATTACCAGAAAGGAACACCCTTAACATCAATTGTACAAATGATACATAATTCATAGAAGGTATATCTTAGAATTTTCATAGAACACAACTTTATAAATACATGGCAATTCAAACAAATAAGCATATTTTTTCTTCATTTCTCCCTCGGCCTCCCAAGTAGCCTTTTCGACCTGTTGGTTTCGCCATAGCACTTTCACGGAGGCAATTTCTTTATTTCTCAACTTTTGGACTTGCCGATCAATAATAGAAACTAGAATTCTTCGTAAGTCAATTTCTCATTAACCTTAATATTCTCAACCGGAACAATGAGTGTCGGGTCTCCAACTACTTTCTTTAACATAGACACATAAAACATCGGGTGCACTAACGACATTTCAGGCGGTAGCTCAAACTTGTACGCCACCTCACCGATCTTCTGAATGATTCTGTACGGTTTGACATACCTCAGACTCAATTTCCCTTTCTTACCGAATCGCATTACACCTTTCATAAGGGAAACATTCAAGAATATCATCTTCTTGGAACTCCAAGTCCCTACGACGAACATCCAAATATGACTTATGATTACTCTGAGCAGTCTTCAACCGCTCTTTAATGATCTAAACTTTTTCCATAGCCTGATTCATGAGGTCCGGCCCTATCAATTCTGCTTCCCTAATTTCAAACCACCCAATGAGGGATCTACATCTACTTTCATATAAAGCCTCGAACGGTGCCATCTGAATGCTAGCATGATAACTATTGTTGTAGGCAAATTCTATGAGTGGCAAATGATCATCCCATCTATCTTTGAAGTCTAGAACACAAGCGCGCAACAAATTCTGAAGCATCTGAATAGTCCGCTCTGCCTGCCCGTCAGTCTGCGGGTGAAAGGTTGTACTAAGGTTCACCTGAGTACCCAAACCTTGCTAACATTTCTTCCAAATATTAGCAGTGAATTGTGCTCCCCGATCAGAAATGATGGAAACTGGAGTGCCATGCAACCTGACTATTTCTTTGATATACAACTCAACATACTATTCCGCTGTGTCGGTAGACCTAACCAGCAAAAAGTGTGCTGATTTCGTGAGTCGATCCACACTCACCCAAATTGAGTCAAACTTGCGCGGAGTGCACGGTAGTCCTACCACACAAAGTCCATATTAATCATTTCCCACTTCCACATTGGAATTTCTATGTTTTGTGCCAACCTACCGGGCCGTTGGTGTTCGACCTTTACTTGCTGACAGTTCGGATATCGTGTCACAAAGTCCGCCACATTACTCTTCATTTCATTCCACCAATAGACTTCCTTGAGATCATGATACATTTTTGTAGAGCCCGGGTGCACGGAATACCTAGAAGTGTGATCCTCGATCATGATTCTCTCCCGGAGACCACCCACATTTAGAACACATAACCGCCCTTGGTACCTTAGAATACCATCATCCAAGCCGAGAGAAAAATTCATAGTCTTATGTTTATGAATCCCCTCCTTCAATTGCACCAAAAATGGATCGGTTTATTGCTTCTCTTTGACTTCCAGAACAAGGGATGATTCAACCCTATTTTGCATGATTACCCCTCCTTCACTAGAGTCCATAAGACGAACTCCCAAACTAGCCAATCGGTGAACTTCCTTGGCTAATGGACTTTGATATGCCTCTAAGTGAGCTAAACTACCCATAGATTTTCACCTAAGCACATCCGCCATAACATTGGCCTTTCCCAGGTGATACAGGATATGGATGTCGTAATCTTTAAGTAACTCAAGCCAGCTCCTCTACCTCAGATTCAGATCCTTCTATTTGAAAATATATTGAAGGCTCTTATGGTCCGTGAATATATCCACATGGATCCCATAAAGGTAATGATGCCAAATCTTCAACACAAATACCACTGCTGCAAGTTCTATGCCATGTGTTGGATAATTGTTTTCATGATTCTTGAGTTGCCTAGAAGAAAAAGCTATCGCCTTGACCTGTTGCATTAATACACACCAAAGCCCAATTCTTGAAGCATCACAATATACCACAAATCCATCTGCACCCTCTGGCAAGGTCAACACCGGTGTCGTATTCAATCTTGCTTTCAATTCCTGGAAACTCCTTTCACATGCATCTGACCATTGGAACTTAATTGCCTTTTGCGTCAATTTAGTCAACGGAGAGGCAAGGGTTGAGAACCCTTCCACAAACTTTCTGTAATACCCCGCTAAGCCTAAGAAACTGCGAATCTCTATTGGAGTTATAGGCCTCGGCCAATTCTTCTCAGCTGCAATTTTCTGAGGATCAACCTCAATTCCTTCTCTGGAGACGACATGACCCAAGAATGTAACAGATTCAAGCCAAAATTCACATTTCAAAAATTTTGCATACAACTAGTGCAGATACAGAGTCTGTAAAATTGCCCTGAGATGATCGGCATGGTCCTCCCAACTCCGCAAATAAACAAGAATGTCGTCAATGAACACTATCACAAAGGAGTCGAGGAAAGGTTTGAAGACTCGATGTAGAAGATCCATGAAAGCTGCTGGGGCATTTGTTAGCCCAAAAGACATTACCAAAAAACATATTGTGTTCTAAAAGTTGTTTTCAGTACATCCTGTTACATGATCTTCAATTGGTGATATCCGGACCTTATATCGATCTTGGAGAAGTACCCAGCACCCTACAATTGGTCAAACAAGTCATCTATCCTTGGCAGTGGGTACTTATTCTTGATTGTGACCTTGTTAAGCTATCGATAGTCATTACATATTCTCACTGACCTATCTTTCTTTCATACAAAAATGACTGGCGTGCCCCTAGGCGACACACTCGGCCGGATATAATCCTTTTCTAATAAATCTCTCAATTGTTCCTTTAGCTCCTTCAATTCTGCTGGTGCCATTCTGTATGGTGGAATAGATATAGGACGGGTGTCTGGCATTATATCAATCCCAAAATCAATCTCCCTATCTGGTGGGATCACGGGGAGTTTATCCGGAAAGACTCCCGGAAATTCATTCACAGCAGGCACAGACTCAAGTGTAGGTGCCTCGGTATCGATGTCCGTAACATGGACCAAATAGTAAATACACCCCTTGTTGATCATTTTCGTGGCCTTAAGGTAAGAAATAAGCCTACCCTTTGGCACTACATCATCAACCTTCCACTCAATAACTGGCTCATTTGGAAATTTGAACCTAACAGTCTCGGTTCGGCAATCAAGCTTGGAAAAACATGAATAAAGCCAATCCATCCCCATTATCACATCAAAATCGACCATCCATCCCATTATCACATCAAAATTGACCATTCTCAATTCAATAAGATCGGCCATGTTGTCTCCACCACGCAATGTGATAACACAATCCCTATAAACCCGCATGGCCAAAATAGACTCACCAACCGGAGTAGATAAAGAGAACGACTCATGAAGTTGTTCCGGTTCTATCCCAAATTCCATAGCAACATAAGGAGTGACATATGACAAAGTGAAACCGGGATCAATAAGAGCATATACATCATGGGATTGGACAGACAATATACCTATGACATCATCTGAAGAAGTCTCTGATCCCGACGCCACCGCATATCATAACATCTGATGGGTCCTCCCAAATTCTGTGCATCACCCCTAACTGCACCACGCCATGCGGGTGTTGGGGTGCCTCGAGATGGAGGTGTTGTGGATGTAGTAGCTGCAGAATTAGCTGGATGTGCCGCATCTCTGCCCATATTTCGGCGGGACGAGCGGCAATACCTCTGAATGTGACCCCTCACACCACACCCATAGCATACAGGTAGGTCCATGAAGCAGGACCCAAAGTGCAGCCTCCCACACTTAGGGCATGGGAGCCTCCGCTACTGAAACCTTCTGTCGGGTCGACCCTGCTGGTGAGGTCCCCTGACTGGGTCTAGATGACTGTGCACTCATCGAAGACTGAGCGAATGATTGAGATGGTCCTGATAATCCTCCCCTGAATGTCGACCTACCACCACCACCACCGAAAGAACCACCAAAGTTGCCTGCGGACCGAGCGTTGCTGCTACTCTGATGCTCCATTCTATTCTTCAATTTGCGGGTCTTTGTGGCTTGAAATAATTCCACTATCTTACCATAGTTCATATCGGAATTCAAGGAAACTATAGAAGCCTTATTAATAATAGGTCTAAGGTCTTTTACAAACCGGTGCACACTAGCCTCCATAGTGGGCAACATGTGAATAACATACTTGGACAGACGCATAAACTCCATGTGATACTCCCACACATTCATACTACCCTGCTTCAGGATTTCAAACTCAGCGGCACGGGCTGCCTTAGTTTCGGCAGGCAAGAAATGATCCATAAAGGCATCTGTGAACTCACCACCACCTTGCCGGAGGGCTTCCCTCCTCGCGGGATTCCTCCCATAACTCAAACCAAGAATAGACCACCCCTTTCAAGCGGTAGGAGGCCAACTCCACTCCCTCCGTCTTTGTATCATGCATAACCTGGAGAGTTTTGTGCATCTCATCAATAAAGTCCTGGGGGTCCTCCTCAGGATCAGTACCCGTAAACATTGGAGGATCTAACTGAAGAAACTTGTTCAACCTGGAACTAGCAGATTCCCCTGGCGGAATAGAAGAAGTAGGCCCAACACTCAATCTCTGGGCCTGAGAAGCAACTATCTCTGTTAACATCTGTATGGCTCCCTTATGATCAACATCAGACATGCCAGAATCGGAAGCTGGAGGTGGAGGTGGAACTGGAATATTAGTTGGAGGAACCATTGCACCTTCAGTAAGTGTAGGGACAGGTGCTATCTGATCAGCTGTGGTAGAATAAAGCAGTGTAGTAACTGGGGGAATATCCTCACCCCTCGGGTGCTCACCCGAATCATCAAATATAGGATCAACTGCCACTCCCGGGGTGACATTGGCTCTTTGGCCAGTATTTGCCTTCTTCTTAGGCACCATGTACTGAAAATTTAGAGCAACGTATGAGTTAAAGGAGGAACAATCTTACAATCAGCTTTATCGCATGATCGAGAACATAAAAGAAGGGTATTATTCCTAAATGCCCAACTAGTATCCTAATTATAGATGTGGTCGACAACACACCGATAAGAAGGACTTTACTAGACACATCTCCGAGACATCCTAGGACACTTTAAAACCTTAGGCTCTAATACCAAGTTTGTCATGCCCCAAACTCAGGGAGCACGACCGGCGCTC
This sequence comes from Nicotiana otophora, assembly GCA_000715115.1. Taxonomy (NCBI): domain Eukaryota; kingdom Viridiplantae; phylum Streptophyta; class Magnoliopsida; order Solanales; family Solanaceae; genus Nicotiana; species Nicotiana otophora. The sequence continues at coordinate 1,655 of AWOL01S0042563.1, read as the reverse complement.
AACCGAGAGAACCCGGCTGAGCAAGCCTATTAGATTTCCTTCTACCTAAACTCATCCATGAATAAGGATAATACATATTTTATTGATTAGACAATAAGGTGATTATGTCTACAATACCAATTCATTACCATTAGTTACTCCATTAACAAGTCTCAAAACACACACACACACACACACACACACCCTTTCATGGTTCAAAGTGGAACAAGTGATTTAGTCATAACACAACTTATTTAATATTCCTAACACCCATACACAACCCACACTTAGTCTATGGAGCCTCTAAAAATACCAAAGAGTACAATGATAGTGTCGGCAACAAGGCTTCGGCTATACCTCAAAACACGATAACACATACGAAACAAAAGATGCACAACCCCGGAATGAGATGGGGCTCACCAAGTCAGCTGAGAAGAATGAGCACTGCTATCACTGGTCAGTATCCTCCATTGTAGAACCACTTGCATCCATTAAAGATGTAGTGCCCACGGCAAAAGGGACGTTAGTACATATCGAATAGTAGAAGTATAAAACCAAACACCAACTTAAGAACTCGGAAATACAATATGAATATGATGAACCATGGAGACAGTAGAATAGCACAAATAGTCGTTTAAATCAAAGAAAGCTTACCAAAGGTTGTCATTAACATTTATAGAGCTTAAGATAAGATCCTTTGTAGCCATTTTCACACAAAGCGGCTCCGCCTCCTCACCCCAATGTATGCAGGTGGAGAAGTAAGCACAATACGAAAACTCTACTCAAGCAGCCCTACCGCCTCACCCTAATGTATGCGGGTAGAGATGCAAACACAATACCCATTTTCACACAAAGCGGCCCCGCTGCCTCACCCCATTATATGCGGGTGAAAATGCATCAATGATACCAATACCTATACAAAGTGGCCATGCCGCCTCACCCCAATATATATGTGGGTGGTGGTGCAACAACAATACCAAAACCATACACAAAGCAGCATTGCCACCTCACCCCAATGTATGTGGGTGGAGGTGTAATCCCAATCACAATATCTACACAATTTAGCATAATAATTTTCACATAAATCATTACTTGGAATCATAACATGTAGATACATAATTCATAATTTGGAACACATCCTCAATTTATAATACAATATGATAAGACCATTTGAAACACGAATTGAACATATATCTTTGTCACAAAACTTATTCTGAATACTCGATTTGTAATAAATATCTTGGAACTTACAAGGATATTGGGGTTCCAATTCTTAAAGAAGATTTTAACCAACATACCTCAATGGAGCTTCCTTAAACTCTAAAATATTCCGGAATTCTTAACAATTTCAATCTATTTTAGAAATATAATAAATTGAACCAAAATTAGGAGGATGATCATAGTTCTAGTTCATTTGAGCATTTTATCAAACACTAGGTGTGCATTAAGTTTTCAAGGTCCTTTTTTGGAGGATTCCATCATCCCACAACCCATTCTTTACCATGTTTAGCTCAATAATCTTCCTACACCCTTTAATAACACATGCACGTAAGATGGACAACTCTCATGCTAAAAATTTATCTTACTAATTACCCAATGATAGACAAAATTCCAACTTGAGGGTTAGGGTGTAGAATCTTACCTTTAGGAAGAAGACCTAGTGAGTTTTCCTTGTT
>AWOL01S0042562.1:12617-41612 GCA_000715115.1 Nicotiana otophora | reverse complement strand
CTCAAAACTCACTACGCAACTCGTCTCTGCGGGTATGTGGAACAAACTCCCTTAAGAGAAGATCTAAAAATTAGGATAAGGAAAGTGATATTGTGTCAGCTGGCCTACTCGCCTCATATGTTTGCCACCATCTATATGCCGGCCTCATCAACTTAAAAGTAATAAAGTCAACTTTGATTTGCCACGATCCAAAACCATCGCGCCTAATTCACTTACTAGTCAAACCGAACATAATAAAAGCGGATAGAAATAACAAAAATAGTACAAGTCTAAAGTCAATAACATAAATAACTACGGCGATACATAAAAATACCCCAGAACTGGTGATACAGAGTCATGATCTCTAACATAGAAGTACAAGTCTAGTATACAAAATGAAAAGACTTTCTGAAAGAAAACAACATTATAGAAATGAAAAGAGACGTCGAAGACAATGGTCGAGATGCAGCTCTACCTCGTCTCTTGAAGGTAATCATAGTAAAAAATCACAGCAACTCACAGTTTGGTCCGACACCTGGATTTGCACAATTAAGTGCAGAGCGTAGTATGAGTACAACCGATCCCATGTACTCAGCAAGTATCATAACTAACCTTGGCTAGGCAAGAGAGGCAAGAACTATCAATGATATTCTCTAATAACCTGTTCAGTTCCTAAATCTCACAAGTACACAAAAATAATATTATCAAGTCATAAATCACAGATCAAGTCACTTCGATGCACAAAGATAACGTAACATGCTCTATTTCAGTTAACAATCTTGCATAAAAGAAGATATACAAAACAAGGCATGTATACATTCCTGATCTAGTATATAGAGAAGATATGTGAATAAAACATGTATACATCCAAGGAAATAGCAAGTAGAGAAGAAATTCAATAACCAAAACAAACACTAGCCAGTACTCTCCATACCGCGTGTACACTATCAAGAGAGGAATATAAGAGGGTGACCCTAGGGGGTAGATCCTTATCCACACGTTGCATAGACAACTCACATGCCATAAATGACAACCGCTCGGACAACTCACGTGCTAACACAGCTCATATCTGCACGGACCACTCACATACTATCAATTGAGTCCATATCACACAGAAAGCATATACAAGAATACATGTACATGAATAATAGATATCAATTTACATACTCATGGACTGATATAAGTGACATGTTAAAGTGTAGGCATGTGCGAAGTGAGCTGCCACAGTTCTAGTCGAGCGATTACACCACAAGAATAGAAACTAACATGTTTGAATAGGATATCAACCAACAAATCATTTCTAACATGATTCAAATATCTCACAAAGGGCGTACAAACATAATAAGCACGGTAACATGAAGCTTAGCAATCAATTCAGGTCATATGATAGCCTAATCACTACACCGAACATGGATAGGACCCCAGTGCACATGCATGACCTCAATCCCCTCACATGTGTGTAACCCATAGCGCATAGCTAATACTAATAATTTAGGCAACTAGTGCCTCAATCAAGTTTAGGTAAGATACTTACCTCAAGCAAGCCAAATCAATACTCTAAGAATCCCTTCCCGCGTGAATCGACCGCCGGAGGCTCACATCTAGCCAAACTAACTTAATAATATCTATAAAAGTCATATAAAACAACCTCAAGCAATAAAGTTATGATCTTAATACAATTATGCAAAGTCATCCCAAAAAGTCAAAACTGGGCCCGCACACCACAACTCGACAAAACGCATGAATTCCGAATACCCATTCCAATACGAGATTAAATATGTGTATTTCATCCTAATCAATCCTCAAATCGATCCCCAAATAACCTAGTTTCACTCTCCAAAAGCCATAGCAAAAAAACCCACAAATTCCTCCTTAAATTCATATACACTAGGTGCAAAATCCATGGGAAATCAATATCTAACATCCAAAGTCGAGTAGAGATTACTTACCCCTTCAAGTATAGGGAGAATGACACGACCCAAACCGATGGGCCTTGACGGGAAACCAGTACCTTACTCAACCGAGTACCAACATAACGTATCTTTTCGTATCATACTATTATAGTTAAATGAGATGGAAAGGCTACCATGACATAACCAGAATAGAACATGAGGGAATACTCAACATAGGACGACCCAACATGTAATACAAACTTTTACATATAACATACGGGACTATAAGACAAAAATAATCACTCGTATACTGAACATAGGCCGACAAGGCCATACACTCTTTCACGTACATGACATATGTCTACAAGCCTCTAAGAGTAGATAAATACCATAAAGGATGGGACATGGTTCCGCCATACTAATAAATACATTTCCAATTCATGCTGACTAAATAAGCAACTGCGGAGCAAATAGAGCACACCAACACCTTCTACTGAGCTGATAGCCTACTTGGAGGACTCTTAACCTGTCTATCGGGACCTGCGGGCATGAAATGCAGTGTCCCCAGGCAAATGGGATGTCAGTACAAATAATATACAGAGTATGTAAGGAATGAAAATTAGTAAATAAAAGACATGAGAGAAACATGGAGTAAAAGACTCAACATGTAAGTCTGAATAGCTCTGTGAATTATTTCATATTTATAATGTCATGCATATGTGTATAAATGTCATAACATGCATAGGTATATGCGTACATAACATCATCAAGCTCTGAGGGCATCCCATTATATCATCTCAGCCATTGTGGGCAAATCATCAACGTATACCAGTTGATCAGGTGGTGGTGCGTATATAACGCCGTAACCTTTTTCCGTATTCCATATACATATAATATATGCGTATATAATGTCATCTGGTCATGGGTCAATGTACATGTATAAATGAATTAAATGCATAAGAAGTGTGTTAATAAGATTTCTCGGAATGTCATAAGATCAATATGCCTTTCGGATAACTTTATCAACTACATATTTTCTGAGACCCATGAACAGAAGATATAATAATAATTTGCATGGGGAATCAAGAACATAGGCACTCCTAGTACTTCTATGAATAGAGTTATTCATGGAAGCTGTGTGTTTGCTCGTTTCGTTTGTATCGTATGAATCGTGACAAAAAGGAAGAAGGGATAGCCTTAACATACCTGAGCCGATTCTCTTGACAATCCCTCTAACACACGTCAATCGCGATAAAACACACGTCAATCGCGATAAAACACATAATAGCGAGATCGAAGTAGAAAAATATCCGTATGATATTCTTGAGAAAGATTGTACCGTGCTCTCTTAGAATTGCATCCCACGATGCTATTACATAATATAATCTTTGTATAAATTTGCCGAAGCTTTCCTTCCTTACAATGTGATTTAGTGAGGCTTTCCTTCGTATAAATTTCCTTCCTTATATTTACTGAAGCTTTCCTTCTATACAAGCATTTCCCTTAAATAATTTAGAGGGCTTTTTAATCTTAGTGGGTGTGGGCCCTACTTATATGATGACTAAGCCACAAAACTCTCTTAAGGTGCCATCTTGCTACATGAATTAGAGTCATTTGTTGGGCTTTTTATCAAGACTCCTTTGGCTGCCACGTTGGGGGCTTATTAAGCTTATCCAAATAGCTTAATTACTTAGTTAATCTCTCACTAAAAATTCATAATTACCCAACTATCCATATAATAAGACTAATCTCCAATTACTTAAAATACTACTCACTTTTAACATACTTTATATACCTTACTATCATGGTCATATGGTACCTTGTATGGCACAAGTCCATAAATATCGGGTATTATAGCTTAGACCTTTTTTTAATTCCAAAATGTCAAATTTCGACGAAATTCATTTTCTTCAATTCGCTCACCCTCTCACCTTCACGAATTTACTTATCACTTGTTTGAAATAGCATAATACTTTTAATCTCAAAATAATCGCATTCCTGAACTTACGTCGATTAACTTACGACAAAACTTTAACGTACGAAAATACGGGATGTAACATCTCATTTTCGAGATTTCATCAATTTACTTGTGGCGTACTTTCACGTATGAAAACATAGGGTGTAACATCATTCCCCTCTTTGGAACATTCATCCTCGAATGTTCACTGATGCGGTTATCATTATCATAACATATAGCTCTTGCGAATACTTTAGTACTCTCCTTGCCATCTAGGAAACTGTCTGTGAATAAATCCAATGGCCTGGGCATTCCCCCTTTTAGGCCTCTTTCTCACACCATGACTTGTGGTCGGAATTCTTTCAATCTCGTAACTATTGCTACCTTCTATCATGCAGTCTGTACTACTTTGTCCTTGTATGTGAGCCTATGCGACCCTTCTCTCATTTTTCATCCATCCTTTAGCTAATCTTTAGGCCTCACTTTGTGAACATATACAGAATTATGACAAGTTATACCTTTGGGCATCTATGGCTTTGCTACATCTAAGTAGGTAATACTATACCATAACTCTTACTTCGGTTTACTACCAAACTCCAGGTTACTGAGATCTGCTACCAAACTCCAGGTTGCTCTCGTTGCTTATCCAATATGTATAAATCTAAGTCCTTTAATGCTTCCTCATTATTGTTCATCTTAAGAGTGACGGCCTAATATCATCTCATACTTTGTAACTTTTATCCATCCATTGTTGATTCACCTCAATATTGATCTACAATCTACCACTGATAACTTGAAACCTCTTACGTAATCACTAGAGCTCATGTTGCATCGAGGAACATTTGAAGTGATTTTCTCGATCCACCTGGGGGCGATACCATACTTCCATAACCATATTTTATAGCATCCCAATGTTATTCACCTTATGTGGGTATTTTAATCCTGTACAATTCATGAAATCCCCCTTTTTTCCTTCAAATCATTACTCAATCGAAGGCCCAAACGTCATCCTTAATCTATCACAATTACACCCTTATTCTATTGTCAGGGCAGCATTCTATCTCTTCTAAATGCTATTAGTCTTAGACTCCTTTGAGTTCATTCAGGCTATACTGAACTTTCTATAACTTAGAGAAACTATTAGCTTTCTTGTTTTCATGGGCTTAATCCTGAGAAAACTCTCACTTGTTTTTCCTTATCCTTACTCATGTCTTCTTAAAACCTTGTCGTTCTACCATACTTTAGCTTGAGACCTACACATATCCATTTATACTACTCGCAACTTTCCTTCAACTTGCTTGCACCATAGATTTGCTTATGTTATTCTGGAACATCAAGCGAGACATCACATCGTCTCAAACTCTTCTTTACTATTTTAACTAGACCTCTCGATACCTAGAAACCATAGGCTGGAAGATATGCTAGTAATGACACCGTTATCATTCTTGGATACTGAATCCCAACACTTTTAGCCCTCTATCTGAAGTATGAATTATTCACAACCTTCTGCACCTGAGTATCTCGTACGTTGTTCACTNACTCTCTTAACTAGTCCTCTCGATACATAGAAACCATAGGCTAGATGATATGCCACTGACGATGCCCCACTATCATTCCTGGATACTAATTCCCAGCGCTTCTAGTCCTCTATCTGAAGTATGGACTATTCATAACCTTCTGCATTTGAGTATCTCGTACGTTGTTCACCTTTACCTTACTTGCCTTAAAATCTCGCATCACATCTTCTATCTCTTTCATAACCTCCCTTCCACATAGGTATGATTCACACCCACAACTTGAAGATCTATTATAATACTTGCACCTCTGGCACATACACAATCCGGTGGGAGCTTCATACTGACTTCTTATAAGGTTGGTATTCTTCTAACTGGCCCTATCGTAGAGCCGTTATAGAATATGGCAGTTGTACTATCTCTCTTGTACCTCTGATATTAAGAGTGATTCTACAATTATCTCAATCACGATTCCTATAATATTTTGGGTCCAATAATCAGACTCCTGATTTACTTAGTTGATGTAACTCTTTTAGTTTCCTCTTCCCTCTGATCAGCCTGTATGTAGGCTTAAGCTATCTTCCGATCTGCGGCTCATGGTATTAGTTATTACTTTAGCCTTTCATGGGCACTATGGAATATCCATGATAAAATCTTCTAACAATTCAATCCTTTGTCTATGACCTGGACTTGATTATTTCTTTTAACTTATACCGGAGTCTTCTACGGCTATATGATTGTCAACATATATGCTGCATGGATAATACTCTGAAATCTTAAGTGCGTTCATAACGTAACTAACTTTGGATCATTGATCGAATAATTCCTTCCATTCCTTCTCAGCTTTCTCCCCCCTTGTTGCGTGCATACTTAGCTTATCTTAGTTCCCACACATGCCGGAATTTTCGTCCAACTCATATGATCTTGAATATTACTTTTGATTTTACTTCCCGTTCATTAGCCATGGTAGGTATACCAATTTCTTATGGAGTACATACAATGTTGTAGTGAGACTGTCTTTACATGACCATTTCTTCTTCAAGTTACTATGTTTAGGTTGAAGCCTTCTTCCTTATTTTCTCAGCTAGTCTTTCATTGTAGCACTTAGCGAGGACCACCCTCTAACTCTTGTAAAGCTGCGAGCTTATTACATTGTATACTCGACGGAATTTTTGATGTCCTTCCTTGCCTATAATTATTCGTAGTTACTTACTTCCACGCCCTTGTGCTTGTAGGGTTGCTCCTGAACTGATATTTTGACTATCTTCTCAGTGGTACTCTCTTTTATTTCCGTGACACTCATACGGTACCTTTAATTACCCCAACTCCTATCTGAAATTTCTTTCATTTCAACAATTGCGATCTTGTATCTGCGAGACTGAATTCCCTATGTTGGGGTTCAATACATTGATCTTGCATGATCTGTTGATTTATTTGTATCCTCTTGTCTAGCCATAACTAGACTCTTCCTGAATCAACTGCTAACTACGCATTGGTCCATTCTCATATCTATATTCTGCGTAATCTCTCTTGGGTTATATCATTCGTCTTAACTTACCACTTGCACTAGATCCTTATTAATCAATAACATCTCAAGGGAACCCTTATTGCCTCTCCCCAGCGTCATGCTTGCATAATATTCTGGAATCATAGCATATCTGTAGGATTTGAATAAATGCAATCTCGTTCCTTTCACCTTTTCACCGCATTCTTCCTTTACTATTCCATAGTTACCTCTTCATCTTTGGCGTTTATTCTTTTCTTTTCACATCTTCACTGACATCTTACTCGCCTTGCGGTAACCCTTCTATACCATGGGATAGTTGAATTTCTTACGCACAAGGGTGACACTTAGTGTAACTGGCACACTTAGTCCTTTAAGCTTAACTCTGCTCACCGTGCTTGCTTTAGGGAAGCGTCTTCCTAAATGAACTTTAAAGGTCATTCTTCTGTTGGCTATTCTATTATTGCTGGAATGCAATCTCTGAAATTCTCACGATGTCGACTATTATCAAATCTTTCGATCCCTAATTCATGTTCAGTATATCTTGTTCACTAGCCCATACTGATTTCTATTACTCTGGGGGTCTAACTTTTCCTTCTGGTAATCACGTTAGAGTCACGAATTTATTTTTCGAAATGAGGATATGACTTTATGGCCTATACTCTTTTGTTGTCTCAAGGCCTGACACCTCTTATCTTTTCCTTCACTTGACTATAGACTCTGTAATACTGTCATTTTTTATCTACTGGCTCTTTGGGTTGCCTAACATTCTCTCTCTACTAGGGACGGGAGCCACACTAAGATAATATTTATCCCTTCTAGGCTTCCAGTGCCTATCTTTGTAGTACTCATATCTAGTTTTACTATTTTAGAGTGCACCATCTGGGTGTCTCACAAAGAGATCTATTAGCACATTTGCAATATCCTTCGGAAATGTCAACTAATGCTAACAATCCATATATAATTTTGGGTTACTCTAACCCCAGCTTGATCCGGATATCCCATCCTTATCTTAAACTATATTTGTCAACTCCCATAGGGCATAATTGAGATGGATGTGGCTAATTGTATATATCTATGTTACTGTTGAAAGTAACTCGGAATGCTTATATTTCTCTGCTTGAATTGTAAATACTGTTAATCTTCATTAACTGGGTACCTTGTACCCTTCTCCACCTTGCTTCTTTTACTTGCTGAAACTTGTGTCTACCTTCCGATTCTCTTATTCATTTTTACCATACGAGTGGATAGATATTCTTGCCTTAGGGATCCTTATCAAGAAGCTTACTTATCTTAGTACACATATGTTCTGCTGAAGACCTCACATTTATTCATCACAAGCATGATGCAAAATTGATTTCCTCTGACTCAACTCTTCCACAGCTATATTCAATCTCTTACCAACTGTCTTTTGGATGTAGGTATCGTCTTATTACGAATAAAATAGAATTTAGGAGTTAAATTCTTACAACTGAGCTCTACCACACGATCTAGAGTAAGAAGAAAGAGTGACAGTCCTAAATGCCCTGTAGCCTCCTACTTATAAGTGTGGTGCACAACAGACCCATAAACAAGACTCTACTAGACACGACTTGTAGACTCCCTAGGACAGAACTGCTTTGATACCACTTTTGTCAAAACCCAAACCGATGGGCCGCGACTGGCACCCGGTACCTTACTCAACCGAGTACCAACGTAACGTATCTTTTCGTATCATACTATTATAGGTAAATGAGATGGAAAGGCTGCCATGAGATAACCAGAATAAACCATGAGGGAATACGCGACATAGGACGACCCAACATGTAATACAAACTTATACATATGACATACGGGCCTATAAGACCAAAATGATCACTCGTATACTGAACATAGGCCGACAAGGCCATACAATCTTTAACGTACATAACATATGTCTACAAGCCTCTAAGAGTAGATAAAAACCATAAAGGTTAGGACAGAGCCCTGCCATACTAATCAATACATGTCCAATTTATACTGGCCAAATAAGCAACTCCGGAGCAAATGGAGTGCACCAACACCTTCCGCTGAGCTGATAGCCTACTTGGAGGACTCGTAACCTGTCTATCGGGACCTGCGGGCATGAAACGCAGTGTCCCCAGGCAAATGGGACATCAGTACAAATAATGTACCAAGTATGTAAGGAATGAAAATTAGTAAATAACAAACATGAGAGAAACATGGAGTAAAAGACTCAACATGTAAGTCTGAATAGCTCTGTGAATCATTTCATATTTATAATACCATGCATATGCGTATAAATGTCATACCATGCATAGGTATATGCGTACATAACATCATCAAGCTTCTGAGGGCATCCCATCATATCATCTCGACCATTGTGGGCAAATCATCAATGTATACCAGCTGATCAAGTGGTGGTGCGTATATAACGCCGTAACCTTTTCCCATATCCCATATATATAATATACACGTATATAATGCCATCTGGTCATGGGTCAATGTACATGTATAAATGAATTAAATGCATAAGAAGTACGCTAATAAGATTTCTCGGAATGTTATAAGATCAATATGCCTTTTGGATAACTTTATCAACTACATATTTTTCTGAGACCCATGAACAGAAGATATAATAATACTTTACAATGGGGAATCAAGAACATAGGCAACCCTAGTACTTCTATGAATAGAGTCATTTATGGAAGCTGTGTGCTTGCTCGTTTCGTTTGTATCGTATGAATCATGACAAAAAGGAAGAAGGGATAGCCTTAACATACCTGAGCCGATTCTCTTGACAATCCCTCTAACACACGTCAATCGTGATAAAACACATAATAGCGAGATCGAAGTAAGGAAAAATTCGTATGATATTCTTGAGAAAGATTGTATCGTGCTCTCTTAGAATTGCATCCCACGATGCTATTACATAATATAATCTTCGTATAAATTTGCCGAAGCTTTCCTTCCTTACAATGTGATTTAGTGAGGCTTTACTTCGTATAACTTTCCTTCCTTAAATTTGCTGAAGCTTTCCTTCTATACAAGCATTTCCCTTAAATAATTTAGGGGGGTTTGTAATCTTAGTGGGTGTGGGCCCTACTTATATGATGACTAAGCCACAAAACTCTCTTAAGGTGCCATCTTGCTACATGATTTAGAGTCATTTGTTGGGCTTTTGATCAAGACTCCCTTGGCTGCCACGTTGGGGGCTTATTAAGCTTATCCAAATAGCTTAATTACTTAGTTAATCTCTTACTAAAAATTCATAATTACCCAACTATCCACATAATAAGAATTATCTCAAATTACTTAAAATACTACTCACTTTTAACATACTTTATATACCTTACTATCATGGTCATGTGGTACCTTGTATGGCACAAATCCATAAATACCGGGTATTATATCTTAGACCGTGTTTTATCCCAAAATGTCAAACTTCAACGAAATTTATTTTCTTCGATTCGCTCACCCTCTCACCTTCACGAATTTACTTATCACTTATTTGAAATAGCATAATACTTATAATCTCAAAATAATCGCATTCCCGAACTTACGTCGATTAACTTATGACGAAACTTTAACATACGAAAATGTGGGATGTAACATCACATTTCCGAGCTTTCATCAATTTACTTATGGCGTACTTTCACGTACAAAAACATGGGGTGTAACAGAGAAACCCTCCAAAAATTGCCTCTAGCCGAGCTACACAATTCCAAATAGTGAAAAATGACCAAACCCTCGAAATAATATGTTCTACCCAGCAATTCCGCATTTGCGAAAAAATTACCACATCTACGGCTCCGCTTTTGCGGAGAAATATCACGCTTCTGCAATCCCAGTTAAACACCCGACCAGCCACATCTGCGTATCCGCTTCTGCGAAAACTCTTTGCATCAGCGGGCTTCCCCCTACCAGACCAAGTCCGACATATGCGCGTCAAAGGCCGCATCTGTGACCAAAATTCTGTAGATGCAAAAACACCTGAACTTAGGAAACTACAGTAATGCGAATCCAAAATGATCTGAAATCCATCCAAAACACACCCTGAGCCCCCTTCCCCCTCCTCCCCCGGGACCTCGGGACCCCATCCAATCACACCAACGAACCCCAAAATATAACACAGACCTAATCGAGGCTCAAATCATCCAAAATAATATCAAAATCACGAATCTCACCTCGATTCCAGTCCAAGGAACTAATCCACATTTCAAAATTCAAAACTTATGCCGAACATGCCTAAATAACTCATAATGACCTCAAATTTTGCACACAAGTCCAAAATGAAACAATGGACCTATTCCCACTTCCGGAACCACAATCCTAACTTGATATCATCAAAGTCCACTCCCGGTCAAACCTATGAACCTTCCAAACCTTCAACTTTCAACCTTTGCCAAATAGGACCAAATCAACCTAGGAACCTCCAAATCCAATTCCGAACATACCCCTAAGTCCAAAATCACCATACAAACCTATTGGAATTATCAAAATATCATTCTGAGTTGTCTACACAAAAGTTAAACTCTGGTCAACCTTCACAACTTAAGCTTCCAACTTTGAAATTAAGTGTCCCAATTCAATCCAAAGCTTCTCTGAAACCAAACCAACTGCCCCCACAAGTCACGTAACGATAAATACACATATGTAAAGCATCAAATAGGGGAAATGGGGCCCAAATACACAAAATGACCATCCGAGTCGTTACATTCTCCCCCTTTTAAATAAATGTTCGTCTTCGAACGAGTCTAGAATAATACCTGAAGTGCCAAAAAGGTGAGAATATTTGCTCCGCATATTATGCTCGGTCTCCCAAGTTGTCTCCTCGACTGGTTGACCCCTCCACTGAACCTTCACTGATGCAATATTCTTCGACCTCAGCTTGCAAACCTGCCTATCCAATATAGCCACTGGCTCCTTATCATAAGTCAAATCCTTGTCCAACTGTACCGAGCTAAAATCTAACACATGTGCGGATCCTCATAATACTTCCGAGGAATAAAAATATGAAACACTGTTGAACTCCTGATAGACTAGGTGGAAAGTCAAGTTTGTAATACATCTCACCAACCCTCTCCAAGACCTCAAATGGACCAATATACTGGGGTCTCAACTTACCCTTCTTCCCGAACCTCATCACACCCTTCATGGGTAAAACTCTAGAACCTTCTCACCCACCATATATGCCACATCACAAGCCTTTATGTCAACATAACTCTTTTTCCTTGACTGTTTTGTATGAAGTCGCTCCTAAATCAACTTCACCTTCTCCAAAGCATCATGGACCAAATCGGTGCCCAACAACCTAGCCTCTGCAGGCTCAAACCATCCAACCAGAGAATGACATCGCCTCCCATATAAGGCCTTATAAGGAGCCATCTGGATACTTGACTGACAGCTATTATTGCAGGAGAACTCTGCTAATGATAAAAACTGATCCTACTGACCCCCTGAAATAACTCACAGCGTCGAAACATATCCTCCACAATCTGAATAGTGCACTCAAACTGCTCGTCCATCTGGGGATGAAATGTTCTACTCAGCTCGACCTGTGTACCGAACTCACATTGCACTGCTCTCCAAAAAGTAGATGTGAACTGAGTGCCTCCATCCAATATAATAGACACGGGCACACCGTGAAGGCAAACGATCTCCTAAGATAAATCCGAGCCAGCTGCTCTAAAGTATAGGTAGTCATGACTAGAATGAAGTGTGCAGACCTGGTAAGTCTGTCCACAATGAACCACACCGCATCAAATCTTGTCAAGGTACATGGAAGCCTAACTAAAAAATTAATAGTGATAGGCTTCCACTTCCACTCCTATATATCTAACATGTGAAGTAGAACACCAGGTCTCTAATGCTCATAGTTCACCTGCTCACAGTTCAAACACCGAGCAACATACTCAACAATATCCTTCTTCATCCTCTAGTACCAATAATGTTGCCTCAGACCACGGTACATCTTTACGACACCCAGATGAATGTAATACCGTGAACTATCGGCCTCCTCAAGTATCAACTCTCTCAATCCATCCACATTCGGAACACAAATCTGACCATGAAGCCTAAATATCCCATCATCATCAATAGTCACCTCCTTAGCATCACCGTGCAACACTGTGTCCCTTAGGACAAGCAAGTGGGGATAATCATATTGATGTGCCTTGATGCACTCAAACAAGGCTGACCGTGATACAACACAAGCAAGAACCCTCCTAGGCTCTGAAATATCCAACCTCACAAATATGTTGGCCCAGGCCTGAACATCCAATGCTAATGGTCTCTCCCCAACTGGAATAAAAGCAAGACTCCCCATGCTCTCCGCCTTCCTACTTAAAGCATCGACCATCACATTGGCCTCTCCCAGATGATAAAGAATGGTGATATCATAGTATTTCAATAGCTCTAACCATATTTGTCGCCTAAAGTTCAAATCCTTCTGCCTGCATAGATGCTGGAGATTCCCGTTATCTGTGAACACCTCACAAGACACACCATAAGGATAATGCCTCTAAATCTTAAGCGCATGAACAATGGCTGCTAACTCCAAATCAGGCATTGGGTAGTTCTTCTCATGGGGCTTTAACTGACGTGAAGCATAAGCAATCACTCTTCTATCTTGCATTAGCACACACTAGATGGCAACCCGTGAAGCATCACAATAAACTGTATAAGATCCTGATCCAGAAGGCAAAACCAGAACCGGAGTTGTAGTCAAGGCAGTCTTGAGCTTCTGAAAGTTCTCCTCATACTCAACAGACCACCTGAATGGGGCACCCTTCTGCATCGATCTAGTCAATGTGGATGCTATAGATGAAACGCGTCCACAAAATGGTAATAATACCCAGTCAACCCAAGGAAACTCTGGATCTCTGTAGTAGTAAAAGGTCTAGGACAACTCTGAACTACCTCAAACTTCTTTGGATCCACTCTAATCCCCTCACTGGACACCACATGACCTAGGAATGCCACCGACTCTAACGAGAACTCACACTTGGAGAATTTAGCAAATAGTGTTTTCTCCCTCAAAGTCTGGAGCACGATCCTCAAGTGTTGCACATGCTCCTCCCTAATGTGTGAATACACCAATATATAATCAATAAACACAATGACAAAGGAATCAAGATAAGGCTAAAATACATTGTTCATCATGTGCATAAACACTACCAGGGCATTGGTCAGCCCAAAAGACATCACCAAGAACTCATAATGGTCATTACGGTTCTTGAAAGTCGTCTTAGGAATATTTGAAGCCCTGATCTTCAACTGATGGTACCGTGATCCCAAGCCAACCTTCGAGAATACCCTAGTAGATAATTGTTCTTGATAGTAACCTTGTCCAACTACCTGTAGTCAATGCACATCCTCATATAATTATCTTTCTTCTTCACAAATAGTATCGATGTACCCCAAGGCGACACGCTAGGCCTAATAAAACCCTTATTAAGCAATTCTTGTAACTGCTCCTTCAACTCTGTTGGTGCCATACGATATGGTGGAATAGAGTTTGGCTGACTCCCCGGCACCAAATCAATAGCGATGTCGAGTGGCATGCCTGGCAGGTCTGCAGGAAACACATCTGAGAACTCACTCACTACTAGAACTGACTCAACAGTAGGAGTATCAGCACTAACATCTCTCACGAAGGCCAAATATTCCAAACACCCTCCTCAACCATCTGTTGAGCCTTCATATATGAAATCACTCTAGTGGGAGTGTGACCAAACAAACCTCTCCACTCAAACCTAGGCAACCCCGCATCACCAATGTCACAGTCTTAGCGTGCCAATCAAGAATAGCATGGTACGAAGATAGCCAATACATACCCAAAATCACCTCAAGAACAACCATACTGAGCAATAAAAAATCAACTTTAGTCTCATAACCCATAATGGTAATCACACAAGACCGATATACATGATCCACTATAATAGAATCGCCCACAGGTGCAGATACATGAATAAGAATATTAAGGAAATCATGAGGCATATCTAAATAACAAGCAAAATAGGATTCCACATAAGAATAACTAGAACCAGGGTAAAATAACGCTGAAATATCCCTGTGGCACACTGAAACAATACATGTGATCACAACATCAGAAGCAACTGCCTAAGGCCTGGTGGGAAATACATAGCAACGGACATGTCCACTAACTGACTGGCCTCCCCCTCTAGGGTGACCTTGAACATACTAAGCCCCACCCCTAGCTGGCTGTGCGGGTGGTGTAACTACTAGTGCTGGAACCATAGATTATGTGCTCTGTTGTGGTGCACTACTCAAAAGTCTGGAGCAATCCCTGTTAAGATGAATCAAGTCTTCACACTTAAAGCGACCCCTCCTCTGACGAGGCCGTTGACCCTACGACTAACCCTGATAACCTGAATAACTGCCTATGGAACCTTGAACAGACGAAGCACGGTAAGAACTCTGTGCCGGCAGTGCATTGAATGATGGCTGAGTTGGGCGAGCACTATACGAATTGTGGCTAACTGATGAACCATAGGGAAATTAACGAGCTACCTGAGCGGTCCTAATAAGACTACCTCAGTTGTAATGTGACTGGCCTCCAGACGAGGCACCATCAAAACCACCAGAACTATAGGGCCTCTTGGCCTCCCGCTCCTCTCTCTCAAGCCTTTGAACATGCTCCAAGCGTCTAGCAATCTCAACCACCTGGTCAAATCTAGTATCCATCTCGGACTCTCAAGCCATACTATATCATAGACCATAGTTGAGGCCATCAATGAACCTCCTGATCCTCTCTCTTTCAGTAGGGACAAAAGATACTGCAAGACGTACCAACTTCATCAATCTTCTCTCGTACTGAGTTACAGTCATGCCCTCCTAGCGTAGATGCTAAAACTCCATATGTAACTCCTTTCTACGAGTCTGCGGGACAAATTTCTCTAAGAAGAGAACTGAAAACTAATGCCATATAAGTGGTGTTGCGCCAGCGGGTCTGCCTGACTTATAGGCATGCCACCACCTGTAGGTTGGCCCTGTGAGATGAAAAGTAGTGAAGTTCTCTATTGAAGTCCACAAGACCCATTGTGTGAAGAATCTGGTGACATTGATCACGAAACCCTAGGGCATCTTCTGAATCTTCTCCACTGAACTGGGGAGGATGAAGCCTCTAAAATTACTCTAACCTCTTCTACTCCTCATCAGTCAAAGATGGTCTAGCCTCAGCCTGAGCAACAACAACTGGCTAAACTAGAAAAACCACTGGTGTTTGATAACCTTAGCTAGCTACTCTAGTGTACGGGCGGCGGGAGTTTGGGCTCCTCCCCCAGCCTGTGAGGTAGCTGGTGCAAACTAGTATCATACCCGCATAAGCCAAACTCATGTACACACTCAAGATCTGGGCCAAAGTCTCCTGAAGATCCAGTATAGCCACAGGTACTGTCGGTGTTGGAGCTGGTCTCACCGGCTCAACAATATCCGGAACCTGCTCCTCTGCTAGAGTAATTGATGGATCGATATGTGCTGCTCTAGTTGTAGCACGGGCCTAACCATCTATGAGAGAATAGAAGAGTAAAGATTCAAACTTCGATAATTACAAATCTACATGACAAGAATGCAAGAAAGTGAAGTTTTCCTAATAATTCGGTTGCCTCTCGAAGATAAGTACATACGTCTTTGTACCGATCTGCAAGACTTTACTAAACTTGCTCATGACCCCTAGAACATATAAACATAGGGTTATACTAAACTTGCTCGTGTCCCATAGAACCTATAAACATAGGGCACTGATACCAACTTGTCACGACCCAAAACCACCAAACAGTCATGATGGCGCCTAACTCACTTGCTAGGCAAACCGAACATAATAAAAGCAGAACAAGATAAAAAAATAACAAAAATAGTACAAGTCTAAAGCCAATAACATAAATAACTGCGTCGATACATAAAAATCCCCCAAAACTGGTAATACAGAGTTATGAGCTTTAACATAGAAGTACAAGTCTGACTACAAAATGAAAAGGCTGTCTGAATAAAAGCAACAATACAAAAATGAAAAGAGATGGTAATCGCAACTACTCGCGGCTCGGTCCAACACCTCGGTCAATATGTAGCTCTACCTCGTCTCTCGATGGTAATCGCAACTACTCGCGGCTCGGTCCAACACCTGGATCTGCACAATTAAGTGCATAGTGTAGTATAAGTACAACCGACCCCATGTACTCAGCAAGAATTATAACTAACCTCGATGAGGTAATAGAGGCAAGAACTATGATACTCGCTAATAACCTGTTCAGTTCTTAAATCTCACAAGTACACAATAATAATATTATGAAGTCATAAATCACAGATAAAGCTTTGTTTTTGTTAACAATCCAGCATATAGAGAAGATATGTTAAACAAGGCATGTATACATTCCAGATCTAGCATATAGAGAATATATGCGAATAAAACATGTACATATCCAAGGAAATTGCAAGTAGATAAGTAATGCAATAACCAAAACAAACACTGTCTAGTTTTTCTAATACCGCGTGTACACCTTCAAGAGAGAAACATGAGAGGGTGACCCTAGGGTGATGGATCCTTATTCACATGCTGCACGAACATCTCATGTGCCATCAACCTAGTCTATATCACACAGAAATAAATGTACATGAACAATGGATATCAATTTACATACCCATTGACTGATATAAGTGACATACTAAAGTGTAGGCATGTGCGAAGTGTGCTACAACAGTTCTTGTCAGGCGATTACGCCACAAGAATAGCAACTAACATGTTTGAACAGAATATCAACCAACAAATCATCTCTAACATGATTCAAATATCTCACAAAGGGCGTACAAACATAATACGCATGATAATATGAAGCTTAGAAATTAATTCATGGCATATAATAGCATAATCACTTCATTGAACATGTCTAATACCCCAGTGCACACACATGGGCTCAATCTATCACGCCCCAAAACTGTGGAGCGCGACCGGCGCTCAACCGAGTGAACCCGATAGAGCAAGCCTGTTAGATTTCTTCTACCCAAACTCATTCATGAATAAAGAGGATATATGTTTTCCTTAATTAAACAATAAAGTGGTTGTGTCTGCAATTAGTTTCACCATTTTTAAAGTCTCAAATGGACAAGTAATACAACCACAACATAGCATAGTGTGTCTTTCCCAGTACCAATACACAACCCACACTATGTCTATGGAGCCTCTATAGATAAAGAAGAGTACAATGATAATGCCGGCAACAAGGGCCCGGCTATACCTCAACCATAATACATAAAGAACAAAAGATACATGACCTCGGGATGAAGTGGGGTTCACCAAGTCAGCTGGGAAGAAGGTGTACTGCTATCACTGATCAATGTCTCCGGTTGTGGAACCATCTGCATCCATTTAAAGATGCAGCGCCCCCGACAAAAGGGACGGTAGTACCATCGAATAGTACTAGTATGAAAACTAAACACCAATTTAAGAATTTAGAAATACAAAATAATTATGATGAACTAGTGCGGCAATAGAATAATATAGATAACCGTCTCAACCATAGCAAGCTTATTAAAAGCTATCAATAACATCTATAGAATTTAAGATGAGATCCTCTATAACCATCTTCACACAAAGCGGCCTCGCCACCTCACCCGATGTATGCAGGTGGAGGTATACATACAATACCACAACTCTAATCAAGCGGCCCTGCCGCCTCACCTCAATATATGCGGGTGGATGTATAACCACAGTAACAAGAACCTATACCTCACCCCAATGTATGCGGGTGGAAATGTATCAACGATACCAATACCAACACAAAGCGGCTATGCCGCCTTACCCCAATGTATGCGGGTGGTGGTGCCACAACAATACCAAAACCATATACAAAGCGGTCATACCGCCTCACCCCAATGTAAGCGGGTGGAGGTGCAGTCCCATAATATCATAATCCCTATATAAAGCGATCATGCCGCCTCACACCAATATATATGCGGGTGGAGGTGTATCACAATCACAATCTCTATACCATAATCCCCACACAAAGCGGTCATGCCGTCTCACCCCAATGTATGCGGGTGGAGGTGTATCACAATCACAATCTTTACACAACTTGGCATAATACCTTTCACATAAATCACGACTAGAAATTATAACATATGGATACGTAATCCATAGTTTGGGACACATCCTCAATTTATAATACAATATGATAAGAGCATTTTAAATACGAATTGAACATATATCTTCATCACAAAACTTATCGGAATACTCGATTTATAATCAACATCTCGGAACTTACAAGGATAATGAGAATTCCAACTCTTAAAGAAGAGTTTAGCCAACATACCTCAATTGAGCTTCCTTAAACTCTAAACGTTCCGAAATTCTTAGCAACTTCAATCTATTTTAGAAATATAACAAATTGAACCACAATTAGGAAGATGATCATGTTTCTAGCTCATTTGAGCATTTTATCAAACACAAGGTGTGCATAAGGTTTCAAGGTCCCTTTTATGGAGGATTCCATCATCCCACAACTCAATCTTTACCATGCTTAATTCAACAATCTTTCTACAGCCCTTGATATCACATGCATGTAAAATAATCAACTCTCATGCCCAAACATTATCTTGCTAATTACCCATGTTTCAGATGATTTTGAAATTAGGGTTTAGGGTGTAGAATCTTACACCTAGGATGAAGACCTAGTGAGCTGCCTTCTTAATCTTCCAAAACTTGAGCAAGAATTGAAGAACAAATATTGGAGAACACCTTCTCACTCTAGGGAACCCTTTCTCCCTCTAAAATGTCAGATAATGGCTCAAAAATGATCCAAAGAGTGTATTTAACGAAATAGGGTCGGATTTTAAAAAAATCCAAAAATGGAGCTCCGGAACAAGGTACGCATCTTTTTTCATTTAGCAAACTCTTAGCTTTGGTACTTCCAATCTAGCCAGTGTGGTGAAGTCCAGACTGGAAAGGACTGACGGCCATTGCTTTTCCAAATGAACATGAAAGAAGAGATGGAAATGGACCAGGGTAGAGTATGACCTGCCACATGTAGGGTAAAGTGGGGCGGCGATGGGGAGATGTTAGTCGGCGCCAGAGCAAAGAGAACCTCTCAAAGAAGGCAAGCCGAGGTGGGACAGAGTGAAGTGAGCAAAACAACGGCTCCAGTCTCTCTTAACATTAGCGCTTCATCCCTCTCCTTTTACAGCAGCATGCCCATTCTCAGCTGAAAATACCACACATAGGTGGCACTTGTTTCCACCCTCATCCATAACAGCCTTTCCTTCAAGTCCCTCCACTTCCAAAAGTTTTTCTCTACAGAAAATTCCTCTAACCAAACTCTTTCAATCACCCGAAACAAATCCCTTGTACAGAAGAATTTGAATGCAGTGGATCAACATTGCTGCATCCAACCCGAAGAAGAAAAGAGTTTATAAGAATTTGACACCTAAAACTACAAACGTCTAGTTTCTAGAGGAGGTTGGTGTTGGATACATAAACTCTCTTCCAAGAATGATTAGTAAATGATCTTTAGATGAAATGCCAGGTCTATTTATCTTCATGGTTGCTGGATTTTCTGGATATCCTTAGAGAGAACATATGAACTAGGAAAGAAAGCTGGAGGTGATTTTGCGGAAGAGGGTAGTTAAGGGGTATGCAGGACAGATCGTTAGTGGGTTATTGAGCCTGAGGAACAGCACTGTGTTGAAGCAGGATAAGACAAAACCGCCCCATTGCCATTGTTATTTAAAAGCCTCTTCTCCAAAAAGCAACCTAGCATTTGAGAAAATAAAGAAACTTATATGATTGAACATTCACTAATCCAACTAGGAAAGTTATACTTGAACACAGAAAGGTCATCAGATGGAAGTTGATTTCTTGCTGAAAAAAAGCTGATTTTGTTTATAGCGTCATGTTTCCAGAAGCATAAAAAATCGATCTGGTTTTTCAATTTCTGATACCTCAGAAGCAACAATTTTGTTCTAAGCATTTTAAAGACAAAAAGGATGACCAAATTAGAGTGGACTTGATGTTTACAGGTAGAGATATGGGAAGGAGTTGGAAGCAGGCACCAGATTAGTGATAAACTATTGAGAAGGACAAAAATAAAAGACTAAAACTTGGATCTTACTCGCAATGATAAAAGTCTCTCTGAGAAGTCATGCTACCTTATCCTCTAAACCATTCAAAAAAGAACCACATTTTGTACGCATATATCACTTTCTTCCAACACAACCAACATTTCGAAACTTCAGCATACTTGTGCTCAAGACTACCAAAGAAAAATATAGTTTCCATTTCATGAAATCAAGTGACAGTATGCCTTTATTCACCTTGACAGAATAGAATTCCGAACTCTTAATCAGCTATAAACATTTACATTTACCAATATAAAGAACTGTCAAATGACATCAATAACCAACAGGAATATCAAGTCAACTAAATGTAGCGAGCTTTCAATATCATCATACATTATTGAAATTGGTGGGCAGTCCGTGCACAAAGCATCCCGCATTTACGGAGGGTCCGGGGAAGGGCCACACCCCAAGGGGCACGATGTAATGCAAGCATTAGTGGCTACTTCCACTGCTCGAACTTGTGACCTATAGGTCACATAGAAACAACTTTACCGTTGCCCAATTAACTGCCTCATTCTGCGGCCATTATGCGGTCCACAGAGTGATTCTGCGATCGCATAATGGACTGCAGAAATACACTTTTCCACCAAAAATTTTTCTTTACTTTCCGGTGCATTGTTCAACCCAAAAGATTCGAGCCGCTGCTCGCAAGCTCGCCGCGAAGAATTTCTACAATCCTCAAATACGTAAGCCTAGTCTGACACCATGAAACATTATTTTCTTTGCCAAAATTTACCGGGCTTATCACTTAAGTACTTCAAAATTTTTGCGGGGTGTTACACAATCCCTTCACATGTGTGTCACCCATAACGCGTAGCTAACACTAATAATTCAGGCAACTAGTGCTTCAATCACGTTTAGGTAAGATGCTCATCTCAAGAAAGCCAAATCACTACTCTAGGAATTCCTTCCACCGTGAATCAACCTCTGGACGTCTCGAATCTAGCAAAAATAACTTAATAATATCAATTAAAGTCATAGAAAATAGCCCCAAGCAATAAAGCTATGATCTTGATACAATTATGTAAAATCAACCCAATAAGTCAAATCCTGGCCCGTATCCGGAATCCATCAAAACTTATGAATCCCGAACACATATTCCAATACGAGTCCAAACATGTGTGTTTCATCCAAATCCAACCTCAAATCGACCCCCAAATAACTAAATTTCACTCTCCAAAAGCCATAGCAAAAAAAAACCCAAATTCCTCCTTAAATTCACAAAAACTAGGTGCACAAATACATGGGAAATCAATATCTAACATTCAAAGTCGAGTAGAGATTTCTTACCCCTTCAATTGTAGTGAGAAACCCTCCAAACATCGCCTCTAGCCGAGCTCCACAGCTCCAAATATTAAAAACTAACCAAACCCTCGAAATAATATGTTCTGCCCAGCAATTCTGCATTTGTAGAAACATTACCACATTTGTGGCTCCACTTC
Organism: Nicotiana otophora; assembly: GCA_000715115.1. Taxonomy (NCBI): domain Eukaryota; kingdom Viridiplantae; phylum Streptophyta; class Magnoliopsida; order Solanales; family Solanaceae; genus Nicotiana; species Nicotiana otophora. The sequence goes on along the minus strand of AWOL01S0042562.1, from coordinate 19,215 downwards.
TACGAGAAAAATCCGATCCCTCTTAAACACTCGACCAATCGCATATGCGGACACCAAACGCATCTGCGCATCCTCTTCTGCAGAAACTCTCTGCATCTGCGGACTTCCCCTCCCATACCAAGTCCCGCATATGCGCGTCCAGGGCAGCATCTGCAGCTTCGCATCTGTGACCAAATTTCTGCAAATGCGGAAATACAAACTCAATCAAAAATGATCCAAAATACACCCGATGCCCCTGGGACCCCGTCCAATCACACCAACTAATCCCACAACATAATACGGACCTACTCGAGGCCTCAAATCACCTATCACACCTCGATTCAATCCTAAAGAACTAATCCATATTTTCAAATTTAAAACTTACGCCGAACATGCCTAAACAACTCGAATGGACCTTGAAATTTTGTACACAAGTCCCAAATGATACAATGGACCTATTCGCACTCGCATAACTACAATGCGAGCCCGATATCATCAAAGTCCACTCACGGTCAAATCTATGAACCTTCCAAACCTTCAACTTTTCAACTTTCTCCAAATAGGACCAAATCAACATAAGAACCTCCAAATCTAAATCCGGAGATACCTAAGTCCAAAATCACCATGTGAACCTATTGGAACCATCAAAATATCATTCTGGAGTCGTCTACATAAAAGTCAAACTTTGATAAACCTTTTCTTCCAACCTTGGAACTAAGTGTTCCAATTCAATTCAAAACATCCCCGAAACTAAAGCAATCGCCCCCGCAAAGTCACATAATGACAAATACACATATGTAAAGCATCAAATAGGAAAAACAGGGCCAAAATATACAAAATGACCGGCATGTTCGTTACACGTTTGACTCCACCAAACCTAGAGTACAGAGAATGCGGTGACACTGATCTAAGAAACCCTGTGAATCCTCAGAAGCCCCTTCACTGAACTGGGGAGGATGAAGTTTCTGAAACATCTCCAGCCTATTCTTCCCCTCTATAGACACGACTGGCCCTACCTTGGGTTGAAATGCAACTATTAGCTGTACTCACATAACATCCGGCATCTGATAAGCATGAGCCGGATGCTCTGGTGTAAGGATGACGGGAGTCTGGGCTCCTCTTCCAACCTGTGAAGTAGCTGGTGTGATCGAAATCAACCCTGCTTGGGCCAAACTCCCAAACATACTCATGAAGTGTGCTAAGATCTCCTAGATCCCCGGTGTAGCAATAGGCCCCTCAAGTGCCCGAGCGTGTCCAACCTGCTCAACATGATCCATCTCCTACTCCACAGTTGGTGCTATTAATGGCTCCACAGCTGCTGCTCTGGCATGATCCGCCTCTACTATGGCACCAACCTCTTGCAGCTCTAACATGGGGTGTTGATGCATGCTCAGCCGATCTCGCAGAATGTATACTTACCATATGTGAGAGAATATAAGAGTAAGGTTTCAAACTTGGGATAAACAAATTCACACGATAGAGAATGAAAGATAATGAAGTTTCCTAATAGCCCGGTAGCCTCTCGAAGATAAGTACAGACGTCTCTATACCGATCCGTAAGACTCTACTTGACTTGCTCATGACTCGTAGAACCTATGAACCTAGGGCTCTAATACCAACTTGTCACAACCTAAATCCAACCATAGAGATTGTGATGGAACCTAATCTATGAAACTAGGTAAGCCATTCACTTAACAACATTAAATCAACAAGATATAGTATAATAAGACATAATCTAATATAAAAGTGGAAATAGAGTTAACACAAGTTGAAATGACAATACTCAATACAACTTCCCGGAACAAGGTAGTATAGAGTCATGAGCTCTAGCTGAATACCTAATGATGTCTCAAATGCAATACTGTTCGGATATAAAAATAACAGTATCAATGTAAGGATGGGGCTCCAAGGGCCTGCGACAGTCTTACAGCTCAACCTTGAATCCTCGCGAGCAGTGTAAACACTCACTCTCTAGGTCTGCTACCTCCGACACCTGGATCTGCATAAAAATATGCAAAAGTATAATAAGTACACCACATTCGATATTCAGTAAGTATCAAGACTAACCTCGGTGAAGTAGTGACGAGATTCAAGTCATATGATACTCAATAGTCAAAGAAACTTGTGCAATATATCACTAGCTAACAGTAGAATATGTAATAGAAAAATAATATCATCAATCTCGTTAGAGCAATAACAACTCAACGTAGAAAAATAAATCTTTGACAATAAATTATCCAAAGAAATGGAGGCACATAATAGCATGTCAAATTCAGCTAGCAACTCATAAAATTACAAGACGGAGTTTAAAGAAGACATATATATGATTAAAATATCATCTCTGTTTCGTTACATGAACATTTTTAAAAGAATCATCCCCAAATCATAACATAACATCATCAATAATGCCATCCTTATTTAGCCGAGTGTGCAATAACATTAATTGTCATCCTTATTTTGCCACATGTGCATATCGCCACCCTTATTTTGCCAATTGGGCAACCCGAGAAAATGCCACTCTTATTTCGCCTCATGCACATAACAACAATAACAATCGCACGGCAAAGACCTCGTGCCAAAACCCAATCAATCTGCCCTACATGTCCACACGTGCCATAACCATCACAATGCAATATGCCAAATTTCATCAAAGATATAAGCTCATAATTTATGAACAATGTGTACAAGGACATGACAATAATATAAATGTGGATGGGTATTCAACATATAAGCTTGACTAGAACCAAATCAATTATAGAGATTTTGTTCATGTAGTCACAATGTGATTAAGTATGTTTCATATAAAGCACATAATAAATTAAGGCATAATAATAGCTTAGAGTCCTAATTCGGTCATAAGCCACACACAACACCTGTAAATACGATCGTCACCTTGCGTACACGTCGCTTCTCACATAGCACGGAAAAGCAGATAAGACAAAATCCTAAAGGGTATTCTCCCACACAAGGTTAGACAAGATATTTACCTTAAACGAGCCAAATCAATACTCCAAATATACCTTTTCTCTAAAAATTACCTCCGTCCGGCTCAAATCTAGTAAAAAATAACTTAATAATATCAAACACTGCTAAAGAAATTAATTCCAAATAATAAAGTTTGCCGAAAAGTTCAACTCCAGGCCCACGCGATCAAAACTTGATTCAAGGGGTAGATCCCGACTGCCCATAACCCCACGAGTCCAAATAGATAATTAGTTTCTAAAATCGAGTCCAAGTCCACTCTCAAATCCCCAATTTTCATTTTAGAACAAACCAAAACCCGCTAAAAAATCCCTTCCAAATCCCATGATTTAGCTGTAAATATTCGTGAAAAAGCAAGATATAATATCAAAATTAAGTGAAAATCACTTAGCCAATAGCTTTGTATGAAATCCACTTCAAAAATCACTCATCACCAAGTCTAGAGCTCAAAATATAATAAAATAGGTCTAAGTTCTGAAATACCAATCTCATAACCAGCTATAAATGTCGTATTTGCTACCAGAGGTTTGCAAATTCGATCTCCGCAAATATGACTATGGACTTGCAAATGCAAACCCAGTTTACCCCAACAGATGTCGCAATTGCTACCCCAACCTTCGCAAATGCAAAGCCCCATGTTGCCAGCCAATGTCGCAAATGCGACATGTTCTTCGCAAATGTGAGGTTTTCCCAGGAAGCCTACAAACGCAAATGCAAGAAGGCCTCCGCAAATGCGGCCCTGTGCAAATGGGAGCAAACCCTCACAATTGTGAGGTCAGCAGCACGCTCCCAAAATCATTCTCAAACAAGTGCATAAAACTCATACGAACTCGCTTGAAAGTTCAGAACATTAAAATAACACATAAAACCACAAAATCGAACACCAAAATACATCATGCAAGCTTTGAAACTCAAGAACTTCAATATTCACAACCAAGTATCTGATTCCTACCAAACCAACTCGGAATGAGACCAAACTTTGCACACAAGTTCTAAATGACAAATAGACCTATTCCAAGTTCCGGAACAAAAATATGAACCAGGTAGCCACAAAGTCAACCCATAGTCAAACTCATGAAATTTCTAAACCTTCAAATTGCCACTTTCGGAAAAAAGAGTCAAATCATCCTAGGAACCTCCAAATCCAAATCCGGGCATAAGCCTAAGTCCAAAATTACCATACAAATCATCAAAACACGAATCTGAGGTCGTTAACATAAAATTCAACTATTGATCAACTCTTACAACTTAAGCTTCTAACCATGGAACTAAGTATACCAATTCACTCCAAAACCTTTCCGAAATCAAATCGACCATCCCCGCAAGTCATAAAAGAATAATTAAGAATACAGAAAGCATCAAATGAGAAAACGTGGCTCAAATACATAAAACGACTGACCGCATCGTTATATGCGCATTGCTACAAGGTTAAGAAAATACATGCTCACTGCCGAATATGAAAAACCAAGTCTTAGATGAAATCTACAGAAATTGCACTTGACAGAGTAGAGTTGAACCTTCAATATGGTCTCTCTAACCTTGATAACTACAATTAAATGAATATTAGTTAGGAAAACCGCCTTTACTTTAGCACTTACCAGCAAAATTGAGATCAACTTCAAGCCCTCTTGAGGTTAAGGAAATAAGGATAAACAAACAAACAAACAAACAAACAAACAAATAATAAGAAAAAGAGTTTAAAAAACAATAATGCAGTAGATCTACATGAATGGGTCCACGAAGCTAGACTTGCCTTTTGTTATTTTAAAAAATATGCTAGACTTGCTTTTTTAATTTAAGTTTTGCCATCATCAGCAACTGATATTTCCAGAGTGTTTTTCATCAAGTAAGAGCAATACTTTACCATATGTTTCCGTAGTTATATTTTGCTTATGATGTATTCCCTCTTTCTCAACTTATATGACACTTTTTATTTTTCGAGATTTAAATTTCTTAATTTTGACCGTATTTGAATGTTGTTATAATTAAAAGAATTAAAAAAAAAATCAAGGTGTTAAAATGGTGCGTAACCTAAATGAATGATAATTTTAACAAACCACACAAGTCCGGGGGATTTGCATCTATACATAATTTTGGGGGTCACTATTAAATTTATACCTGTATTTCCCGTAAACTTGTAAGTGTACCCGCTTTAGGATCAACTTCAAACTTAGCGAGTCTGAAATTGAAAACTTTTGCGTCTAAAGATGCAAACTTAAGATGGACTTAAGGTTGTTTTAGTCAGAAATACGATAATATTTGCATGCACTTAAGACTTTTTAGTCTGAAGGGCAATAATTACACTTAAAATTAGGAGAGTTCAAAACCGAACCGACACCGAAAATCAAACCGAAACCAAAGCTTAATGTCTCTGAAGTAGGGGCGACTCAAGCACATATGGGGCCTAAAGCCAAATTTTAATATGAGGCCTAAATTTTTAAAAGAAAGATATAAGATATGTTTTTATTTGAAGTCTACTTTTTTAGCTTTTTGAGATATAAAGTTATTTTTATAAAATATTTATTTTTCAGTTTTTAAAGCATTTTTTAAAAAAATATTTTTTTGTAAAACTGAAAAAAAGGAATTTGCAAAATATATATTTTTCAGTTTTTTCAAGTTTTTTTTTTTGTAAAAACTGAAGAAAAAAAAAATATTTTGCAAAATATTTTCATTTTTTAAAACTAATGCATATGTAGTCCACTGCTTTAGGAGAGTCTTTTTTTCATTTTTTACAAACAAATATTTTTTTTCAGTTTTTACAAAAATAATACTTTAAAAAAACTGAAAAGACTTAAAAATATATATTTTGTAAATTCTTTTTTTTCTAGTTTTTACACAAAACAAATCAGTTTTTACAAAATATATGCTTTAAAAAACTGAAAAAATTGAATTTTAAAACGGATCGGGTGGTGGGTTTTTTAAAACGGATCGGGTAAAAAAAAGAAATGGGTCATTTTCATCTGGTGCTGCCACGTGACACTCCATCTAAAATAAGGGTATATTTGTTCCAAAGTATGACGGGAAGGGTAGATATAGCCCAATAGTATAACGAGGGGTATTCTTAGACCATTTTCGAAAGTACATGGGTATATTTGGCCCTTTGCCGATTTTTTAATGAAGGAGCAAAAAATAAAAAAATAAAAGTTATAAAAACTATTCATCTACATTTTTAAGTAAGTCAAATTATTATTTTATTTATATATCTAAAAAGTTTTCTTTCATTTATATTAAAAACTCTATTTTTGCATTAAAAATATTAAATATTATTTTAAATACCTATGAATCTATTATCTTTAAAAAATGAGGCCCCCTAAATTTGGGACCCTAAGGCACAGGCCTTACTCCACATAAGGTTGGAGCTGGCCCTGCTCTGAAGTAATGAAAGAGCAAATCATTTTATGCCCAAAGCATATTAGAACTTAAAAAAGCACAAAAGGAACAGAAAAACAACACCTATGCGCTTGAGACATTTAATGGAGACACTTACTAGTAAAGTTTCTCACCTTGTATCGTACAGATAAAATGTTTGATTTTTGTAAGACTCTTCTATTTTCGTTCTATTTCTATTGCTCCTAGCTTGCCCCTCACCCCCTTCTCCAGTAAAATAATCATGAATAAGAAAAAAAAAAAAAAAAAG
>AWOL01S0042562.1:0-11016 GCA_000715115.1 Nicotiana otophora | reverse complement strand
CCCCTACATTTTTAACGCAAAAAAACTCCATTGGAGTCAACCGGTCCCACAAAAAGTGTAGATTCTCGATATTGTAGAAAGCTAATATCGGATCTAAGGCGTTATCGCATAGTGCATTGCTCGTTACGGCCCTCAAATCATCAAATCTCCACCTTTCAAAAAGTTTAAAATCGAGGTATTCTGACTTATTTTTTTGTTAAAACTCATGTATAAAAAATGCCTATTAGTTATTTTTTACTGTGATATATGTTCTTTCGTGATTGTTTTGCGATTTAATTAATTTGTTATTTTTTATCCGGATTAGATTATTATTGTGCTAAAAAAATTAGTAAAATAGAGAAATTATTATTTTATGAATAATTAATGTTATTAGTTGTTATAAAAATATTTATTAGTTATTCTTTACTGTGGTATATGTATGTTCATGATTATTTTGTGATTAAATTAATTTGTTTTTTGTTATCCAGATTAGATTATTTATGTGCTAAAAGATTAGTAAAATAGAAAAATTATTATTTTATGAATAATTAATGTTATTTAGTTCTCTTTAGTGTTATGTTATGCCCGTAATTTTAATGTAGTGCCCGTAATTGTAATGTAGTGTCCTTTAGCGTAGTACAATGTAGTTCCCTTTAGCATAGTATCTTTGTAGTTATTGAAATTAATCATTTAATTATCTGTTAACCCCAAAAATATCTAAAAAGGGATGATAGTTCAAACACAAACTCTCTCGAATTCTAGTCAACAAATGTAAGAAAATAACATAACAATAACAATATTTGTCAAACTAATTAATTGTATATGAATACTTATTAATTAAATCATGTATTGATATAAAAATTAATTATTTAATTCTATTATACCCAAAAAAGGTGAATAAGAAAGAAACATATAAAATAATAAACTAACATATAAAATAAGAACCAAACATATAAAATAATAAAGTAACATATAAAATAAGAATAAAATATATAAAATAATAAACTAACATGTAAAATAATAAACTAACATATAAAATAATAAACTAATATATAAAATTATAATATAAAAAATGTATCAACCTAAGTAACAATATAGTAAAAATATCAATTAAATATTAGTATAAAAGATATTGTAATATATTTAAAGATGTTAAGCAATTAAAAAGAAAAATACTTTAATTAATATTTTTTAATTTACAGATATCGTCATGGAGGTTCCCCTTGTGCATCCCGGACCTGCATCTCTAGAGCTATTGTTGCTACAGGCCAACCATAGGTCTTCATACATATGGGATGGGCAGTGTTTGTCCCAGACATTCCGCCTGATGTATAGACGATATGTGGGAGTTCATTAGGGACCACCCATTGCATTCCCGTATAGTTAGACGCCTTCAGGATACGGGTTTCTATAGGATCATAGAGATCGGCCGGTTGTAGTTCGACTGGGTGTTGATCATGGCTATGATAGAGCGGTAGCAACCGGAGACGCATACGTTTTATCTACCCATCCACGAGGCTACCATCACGCTTGAGGACGTGGAGGTTCTCTTCGGGCTGTCGGTTGATGGATTACATATAGCTTACCTGCATGCTCTTAGAGACTATAGAGGATTGCATTACCTCCATATATTGCAGCGACTCGCCGGTTTCCAGCCAGCGGAGGAGACTGCATTGAATGGGGCCAGTCGTTTGCAGCTAACGCCCGTCCGGCAGCATCTGGAGGCGATGGATGCGGAGATTACGGATGATTCACCGCCGGAGGTTATTGACCGGTACACGAGATTATTGTTGCTGCTGATATTTGGTGGTATATTGTTCCCGAACACTTCGGAAAACCTAGTCATCTTGAGATTTCTACATCATCTTGAGCGGCTAGATGATTTACCTGGTTACAGCTAGGGTGCAGCTGTGCTAGGTTACCTGTATAGGCAGATGTGTTGGGCTAGCATGGGCACCCAGAGAGACGTTGTCGGATTTCTACCGCTGTTGCAGGTGAAAACATAGTTAGATTTTTTCACGATTATAACATACATGTAAAAAGAATACCTTAAATTTTACGTCCACTACCTATATTAGGTTTGGGCCTGGGAGCGGTTCCTACAGTTCCAGCCACCTCTACCACCCATCACTCTGGATGCTCCACCTCCACTGTTTCTTCTTTTAGCTTGGAGGTGGATTGATAGGCGAGGCTACGGACGCGAGTTCAAGGCTCGACCTCATCTCCCCTATTACATGAATTTGTTGGATTTGTTTTAAGGCGCGCAGGTATATGTATACTTAAATTTACTTGGTCTGACTTTATATGCGTTGCATTTACTCACGATTCCTATGTTTAATTAATAGTTCTTATGGAGGCCATACAGTGACGCGCTCATAGCTGGTGTGCCCGATTATTAGTCCAGAGGCTTAGCTATGTGGAGCTCTTCCGTCCCCACAATCCACATATTTATTTTCAACTTTCTCGCATGCAACATTCAATTACAACCTTAAAATCATCTACGACAAATAACCTTGTATACTTCCGGAGTTGACTCATGAACCACGATCTCACGACACTCTTTTATGCTATACATTTACACTTCCCTGCTTAGGCACACTTTATCAGCAAAAAGCATGCCCTTTGACAGTACCGTTGCTCTAGATTCATCCCACACTGCTGTCCGAATTTCGTCAAGATCCCTTATGAGGGCATGGACATCCGGTATACTTGGTAACTGATCAAGGTAGAGAATATCCCTTGAATGAAACAAAACATGGGACTCGTACACTCTTGGACTAATGGGAGGTGGACCATGCTTCCTCGTCAAATTAGGTTCATCATTCTCGTCCTCATCACCGTCACCCTCATCAGGGAAGGGTGTGTCATATCCAAACTCGTCATCATTGTTGTCATAATCACTATCATCTTCCTGACTCTGCGCATCTGCCAGATCCCGATTAAATATATCGTATTCGAAAAATTGAGTAAGGACAGGACCTTCAAGTTGCTTGTTTTCACTGCACAACCAATAAAATAATGAGTTTCTCAAATTCATTCAAAATTTACATATAAACTTTATCACTTCACTTACAAATTATAATGTGTTGATATCGCATGATGCACATTATCCTGTTGGTGATGACTTCCGGATGGACTACCATGATCCAATACACCAAAACTAGGCATATTCCAACTGTCTATTGGTTTACAACTTGTAAAATTCATATCTGGCTGGTACCCAATGTGGAATATATGAGTGTTAATACAAATTTAATATATAAAAATAAACATCGTAACACAAAGGAAAATTGAAGTTTACCACTCCGCTTGTGGATTATGTAAACTTGGGGAGAAATTATATACTCACTCCTCATTCGCCCGCGAAGATAAGTTTAGATCAGGCCAAACTCTTTCACCCGGAACCTGTTCGGCTAAAACTACTCCAAAATAACCACCCGATGATTGAGGGATATCCCTGCTTTGCGGAACCTCATTATTGCGAACGTCTTTAGCCTTGACGTACATTTCCAACATTTTTACCACAAGAAGTTCCCGGTGTTCATCCGGAGTCCTCAAAAAATCTCTCAGAGTTTTATCGTCTTTTCTGTTAAACTCAGCATAACAAGCAACTCCTTGCGGAGTAACAGAATACGAATATCTCCCAGTTACTTTAGTATTCACCGAACGTTTGCTCACACTCATTTTTTTACATAACAACGATACCAATCTATCGTACTCCAGTGTAAGTGGTAACTTAACATGACACTATGGAGAACAACTATATCGTACTGAGTTATTCTCCGCCATAACTTCACTCCCCCTCCCCCCTCCCCCCTCAATATAATGAAACCCTAATTTTTTGCTCTTCGGACATTATGATAAAATGCAAAATAACTTAACGAACAAATATTTCGAAAGACTTGAAGGATGCTGAATGATTTTTACCAAATTCTGAAACTCCTTAAATAAGAAAAAACCCAGCCCGGGATATAATTATTTGATATATAGTGCATCCATAATACGCGTTATACCTTTATGAATTATTGGTACGTCAGTTAAGTGCATATGAATTATTTGTCCCTTAAAGTATAGCGCGATGAATAACCGCTCTATATATAAAATGATGCCCAATTTATTTTTAATCTATTTATGTCTATCGAGTTCAAATGAACCATACGGTCTAAAGCTCCTTTTTCTGATTTCTCAATCTAAAATGACCTAGTGCATTGGTAGTAAAGCATTTTTCTTAAAGTTAGGTATATTCTAATAGACCCTAATGATGGGAATATTTCAGAGAAGCTCATTTGCCAATGAATGTGCTCAATTCTTGTGATCATTGGTACACTTTAGGGCATCAATAGGAAACCACTTTTCTTCTTGGAACTTTGCCATCAAATGCCTTCTGCTATTTTGCTGGAGAAGGGATAGGAAAATGTCAATGTACTACATCTTCTAAGATTGAGCAAATCTTGAAAGAAGGGGTGATATCGATCCACATTCACAGCAAAACATAAGAAAATTTGGGTGATAGGTGCAAAATTCATTTTTCCCTTTCTTATAGGAATAAATTATTGAAACCTTTGACGGATGGTCATTCACTTTTTGATTAGCCAAAAAAGTATATAAAATTTATATAATTTTTATATTAACATACAAAATGTATATATATACAAAAAAATATATATTTTTGGACTATTATTTTGACAGTGTCATTTTCACTTCATTTTTTTTGTTGCACCAAAGTCACTTAATAACTTTTTGTAAAGAAAACATCCATTAACTTTACCTATGAAGGATGAATGTCACTAAATTACTTGTTGTGATAAAAAGTCACTCATCTTTGTCTAAATATAAAAGAAAATTATTAGAAGGAATGGAATGAGACTTTTCTATGATACTAGGACAAAATTGAGTGACATTTTGATTATAAAAATTGTTTAGAGACTTTATGATATTAAGGTAAAGTTAAATAACTTTTCTGATAAAAAAATTAATTTCATAGCTTTGGTGCCAAAAATAAAAATAAGAGTGACCGTTAATGAAATTATAGGGTGGGGAAATTCAGTGGGTGGTTGTGTGTGCGTGGAGGGGCTAAGGGAGGATGATTTATTCTTTAAAAATTGAACACGGAAGAAAGAATCTGTTCATGTGCAAGAGGACCGAATTTGGAAGAAAAGATCACCTTTACAGCTAACAAAGGAACATGAACACCACATGCATTGAGCATCATTGCAAAACTAGAAACTGAAACCCTTGCCTTTTCCTGATTCTGACCCCAGCTAAAACAAAGACCAGGCGATATCCAATCCGGTCACAGAATCACCACATTTCATAACTGACTAAAAGGAAAATAATTCTCATACAATATAAATCAGATAATCAATGTTTGAACATTCTATTTAACTTTCTTAACATCTATGTGAAGGATTGCATATATATATATATATATATATATATATATATATATTCGTAATATGAAGCGGAAGACAATAACAATTCTAGGCCGATCTTATTGTATTTAAAATTTATTCACACGTCAAAGATCGAATTTAAGAAGTACCTGGTGAAGAGAGTCTTGTTTCAAAATCTCTTCGATAGTGCGAAGACTTTATGCGTATCCATACCGAGACCGATCCTTGCTATCAACTCTTTGATCAATAAAATTCGCGAACAAATTGAATGAAAAATACAGTGCTAAGTTTTTCCACAAAATCTTCAGCCTTAATGTAAGTATAGTATTTTTCCTTGTAATGAATATTGTTCTCTTGATCTTTCGGTTTTTCCGAATATTCTGTACGCCTCCGTTTCTTTTGATGACATATATATATATATATATATTGTTAATATTGTTAATCACCAACACTTTCCCATTAGGTAAAGGAAAAGTTAGAAACAGTAGTTTACCTTTTTCCAAGTCCATTCCACAATTGAATTTTATGGAAAATTACAAGTCCCATTCTAAATGGGTATACGTAACGTAAGTGCGCGTCCTTCATGGACTTTCCATGTCCAACTCCAACTTCGATAAAAATAAACTTTATTAATATTATATACATCATTATATATATAAATATAAATTATGAGTACTAGATACATATCATATATATATCTGTATATATATTTCAACAAAGAAATATAATTCAATTTTTTATTCCAAATAGAAAAGTTCAATTTGTTCACAATATTAATTATATTCTCTGTGCTAGCAAAGAATATAATAATATTTCATTTGGACTAATAACTAAATTTATTTGACTAATTAAATTCTTAATTTAATTATCAAATAATAAAGTAATTAATTCTTTAACAAAGATTAGAACACTCGTTAGTGTGCGACCCCACAAGTTCAATACTAAGCCAGTAGTAAACTGATCACATCAATATACTAATCAAGGGTGGCGTCTAGCAACACTCCTTAACGACCGGATAGAATGAAGTATACAATTTACTTTCAAGAACCAGTAGAAGAATAAAGTAATATTTCCTTGTGTTCTTATAGCTCTGAGTCACCCTACAATATGGTTCAACTATCAAATCCTAATACGCGACCAACTATGTGTTCATGTCAAATATAATCGACCATTGAATGACCTAAGAAACTCTTTTCTTCTTTCATTCAATCGCCCTGGCCAAGGTCTTAGTTTGGTCGTTTATAATTCATGACAACATGGAGCTTAAACTCATTACCAAGAGTTGACAGATTCCATCTTGATCAATCACTAATTCTACAAGTATTCAATCGTACCCAATATCCTTTTAACTATCGCCCCAGGGCCATAGGTGTCTAGTATCAAAGCACAACAAATAACTTGTCAATTACAATGACGATATCAGGTTAAAGGAAACTCTTACATCACATTCTTCAAGAAAATATCTTGTTGATAGTTTACGGTAATTCTAACCATTAGGAATTATCCAATGAATCGGTTCAATGATCATATCTCTATATGCATCATCTATCTATGTGATTTAGTTAATGAGATCAACTAATCTTTATCCAATAAAGACGATCACATAAATATTGATCTAACCGGATTATTAATGTCCAAATTAATAATCCTATGATCAAGAACAAATTTAGATTAAATTATAAGAAACTTGACTCTTATTATCAAGATCTCCATCACAATGCCAAGTCTCAAAATTTAATCAAAGACCTTATCAAGTTAATCAAGCATTTAATAACTATGATAAAAGAATATCAGCTGCCATATATTTTTATATCAAATTACGTTCAGAAAAATATATTCAAATTATCAAATATGAGATTAGATCTAGGGCATATCTATTATATCCCAGACACTATGGAACTAAAAGGAAAGTCACAAATCATCTTCAGAACAGGAGCTGCAGTTAATGTTTTGCCAAGTATGTTTTACATATTTATTTTAATAACCGAAATCGATGAGGGCTCGTGGCACAAGATTCAAAATAGAGTATGCGGTGATAGTATAAAGATCACAAGCTCAATACCATCTACTCCCTCCGTTTTAATTTAGATGAGATAGTTTCATTCGACACGGAATTTTAAAAAAAAAAAAAAAAAATTTGAAACTTTGGTCTTAAAAGCTTTGTGAGGGCCATAACATTTGTGCGATTATAAAAGTTTCTCGTTGAATTATAAAATAAAAAGTTTAAAGTTGATTTATTTTTAAATTTAGAAATGTGTCATTTATCTTGAAACAGACTAAAAAAGAAAGTACCACGTCTAATTTGAAATTAGACAGGGAGAGTACCTCAGTATTTATGATTCCAAAGACAGAAGATTGATAAGCAATTTACAAACTTTTGCTTGGATAGAAGCAAGGGAAAAGGTGCCACAGAAAGTAAGGAAACTAAACCTATCTTACTGTAATGCAACATAACGTGGCAAGGGGAAAGACAAAGATCCTCTTAAACCACTTGAAGAGATGATATCGGCTTGCTTCTTAAAGCCATTCATCCCATCACTAACAACAGAAAAGAAAACTCGTTAGGAATTATCACACTTCCTAAATTTACAAATTAAGTCTCTATGCAAAAATCTGAGTCATTGCAACTGCAGGAAGCTCTTGTGCAGCCGTCGCCATCTCTAGTGCCAGAGTTATGGGTGCTTGTTGTTGTAAATGGGTGAAGTGAAGTTCAATCTGAAGCCGATGATGAAGAGGGGTTGATGTTATCAAACCTTTCTTGATATCGGTCTGCAGTTCCCTGATTGGTATCGCAGCCAAAAAATTCTTGATGTATTCTTTGCATGACTCTTTACCTTGACAGAGAATTTCTTCTGCGCTTCCAGCCTTCACTGCTTCATCTGATTTGTTCACTGCTTCACTGTCTGGAGGACCAGCTTTGGAGTTTGTGTGAGGAGCATCGCAAGGTTTTGGCTCCACTGTTGTAGCAATGATCTGCTGATCAGCAGCTGGCTTTTCTTCTGTTGAATAAGTAGTGCTTGGCTGTTTATATATGGTTGTATCCTTGTCAAACTTCAGTATATAAGCTTGATCGCAGCCCTCATAGAGTCTCTCACCTAAGGTGTCAATGATGTAATAAGTTTCTGCTTCAACCTTCAGGACAAAAAAATGGTCGTTCCAACTGACAATATAGATTTGTGGTTCACCAACAGAAGCATACTCTAATCCAGCACGGCTAATTTCATCCCAAATATTGTCAAAGGACATAGCACCATGCAAAAAATCAAATCCTCCCTCATCCATTCCATCAGGGTGGAAAAATCCAACAAACGACTTCCCTGGCACAACAGATATCGAGCGAATTTTGGCTTGAAGGACCGTTTCCAGATCAAAGTGCTTGTCAAGGAACCGCTCCCTGTATGTTTCATTCTCACAAAGTTTCCTCCACTCTAATGAACCTTCTCTAATTAAGCTATCAAACTGCGACTTAATGGGCATGAGATCACGGTTGTTCTGCAACCAATCAGCAAGCACAGCAACAAGGGCTGTGCATGCACTTTCTCCAGCAGCTCGCTCACTTCGTTGGTCAATGGAAGCAAAGAATACCTGAGTTTGAAGCTTCATGTGTCCATCTCGACTTACTATCTCTCTCTGTTCCCAAGAACCAACAGCAAAATTATCATCACCAAACTCAGACACTGAAGATCGATTTGCAGTGGAGTCTTCCTCTGCCTTGTGCCACTGCTAGACAATATCAAAATTTACTTATCTCCAGAATAATCACAGTGATGTCAAAAGAACCAAAAGAGTATGTCAAAGCATTAAGCTTCAGGCATCAATGAACAAGTGAATAACTATTGTATAATGAATGACACATTAAGAGATTTGCAAATAACAAAACGGCAAATTGGTACTTACAAAAAAATATTGAAATGGCCACAAATAGCAATATATTAGATAATTTGACACAGCGTTGAGTATCAACATTGACTCATTAGATGTATATGGTAAGCAAATTACTAAGTAATAGGTTTTGAATACTAAATAGTCTAATTTATTTGAAACAACAATGTAGTTTGTGCTGACCAGATATACTGAAGTGTTCTTCATGAATTAGTGGTTCAGCTTCAACTTTAACTAGACATATTACTAGAAAAAAGCATTATGCCTACCTTTCTACATGTCATTATCAAAGCAAGGATGCTTTATGCAGAAGTCCAAGTAGTATGGGCAACACAAATAAAGCATAATCTGAATCCAAAATGAGGCTTTTGGGTTCCAAGTACAGCACAATATTACGAGGTGGAGCATCTGGCAAAAAAGAGGCTAAGGATCTTACCCCAAATGACAGAGATTCATCAGAACTGAGCTGCCGACGATCAAAGTCAATATCATCTCCACCTTCTTCTCCATAATCCTTCTTCAACAATGGTTCCCCCTTGGATTTAGGAGATCTAAAGCTCAGCTTCCTCTTCCTCCAAGGCAGGATACTACGCTTTGAATTCTGCAGAACTACAGGATCAGAAGCACAGGTGATCTGGTCATCCATTTGCGAGCAGCCCACATCTGATCTGCGGTTGCTAAAGTAAACCCAATCTTCACCCTCAGTATTGTCCCTTGTAGTAGAATGAAACGAAACTCCAGCACAATTCGCATAACCCAATGGACCATAACTAAATGACTTCCTAACAGTACGATCCTCCTTTCCCTCATCCGACTCTCCTTCTTCATACTCATCATGGGAGTCGGAATCAAAAGGATAAGCATACTCCCCCTCTTCGCTCCTAGCTGAGCATCTCCCTTCACTACCCTCTTCTTCTCGACACGCTTTCTTTGCTCTCCGGGTTGATACATATTCTGTAAATATTTTAACCTTTCTGAGGCCAGCTTTAAGTGCAGAAAGCTCATCTTTTTCTGTTGGTGGATTTTCTCCAGACCGTGTTGGAGATTGAACAGGAGCTAGTGGCCTCTGAACCAACTCTGTCGACTCTTGGGCAGCTCTTAGTTCGAACAAGCTAAGCGATATCTGCATGACATGTAGAGATCGAGTCAAGTAGTAATAATAATAATAATAATAATAGAAGGGGCAATAGGTCTTTGAGGATTGTAGCAGTAAGAATAACATGTTAAATAAACTCAGAGGAACATACACGAAGTGTGGGCCGAATCTCAGAAGCACCCCCTGGAACTGCCAGAGGAATGTTTAGTTTAAATTCTTTCTCCTCTATCTTGGCAGCAAATTCAGCAACATTTAAGACAGCTGTACCAAGAACAGGTGCCTTATTCTTAGCATTCATACCCTGGAGCAGAAAAAGAATCAGCACATCGCGATGAAGGCATCAGCGAATAACTAAAGAAAAAGATGGTTATGCTAGACATAAGAATCTAAAGTGCACAAAAACATCTCCATCTTTAACCAGCAAAAACTACCTGTGAAAATCAAATAATATAAATTGCAGAACATGATAAGGAAGGTGAACCTTACGACAAACTAAACCCCAAAGATTGAACCATAAATCGGTTCACGGATTAAGAAACTGAGATACATAAATTTGAAAGAATTTTTAGTATACAAACCATATCCTTAAGAGTCAAAACTTGTTTTAATTGAAACAGACGGAAAAAAACCCCTTCTGTTAGAAATATGAAAGAAGCTTTCTGAATT
>AWOL01S0042557.1:11017-23114 GCA_000715115.1 Nicotiana otophora | reverse complement strand
TTTGAAATACGAATTGAACATATATCTTCACCACAAAACTTATCGGAATACTCCATTTATAATAAACATCTCGGAACTTACAAGGATATTAGAATTTCCAATTCTTAAAGAAGAGTTTAGCCAACATACCTTACTTAATATTCCTTACACTCTAAATGTTCCGGAATTCTTAGCAACTTCAATCTATTTTAGAAATATAACAAATTGAACCAAAATTAGGAAGATGATTATGGTTTTATCTCATTTGAGCATTTTATCAAACGCTAGGTGTGCATTAAGGTTTCATGGGACTTTTTATGGAGAATTCCATCATCCCACAACCCAATATTTACCATGCCTAGTTCAAAAATCTTCCTACACCCCTTGATATCACATGAATGTAAATAAAGAACCCTACTGCCCAAATATTATCTTGCTAATTATCGAATTCTATACAAAATTTGAAAGTGAGGGGTAGGGTAGAGAATCTTACCTCTAGGATGAAGACCTAGTGAGTTTTCCCTTCTTAATCTTCCAAAACTTGGGCAAGAATTGAAGGACAAATATTGGAGAACACCTTCTTACTCTAGGGCACCCTCTCTCACTCTAAAATGTCAGATAATAGCTCAAAAATGACCCAAAGAGTGTTTTTAACGAAATAGGGTCGGGTTTAAAAAACCAAAAATGGAGCTCTGGAACAACGTATGCGGTCGCATAACTGATATGCAGACTGCATATCGGTCGCATAGTTGGTTACAAAATAGCCAAAAGAACTGTCTGTGTATGCGGTCACTATGCAGTCTGCATAACCGTTATGTGGTCTCATAATGCACCGCATAACAGTTATTCGGTCGCATAGTCGACCGCATAATTGCTTCCAATTGGCCCAATGACTGCCTCACTCTGCAGCCATTATGCGGTCCGTTGAGTGATTCTACGATCGCATAATGGACCGCAAAAATGCACTTTTCCACTAATCATTTTTCTTTACTTTTCGGTGTATTGTTCAACCCGCGTAATACTAGTCCGACACCATAAAATATTATTTTCTTTGCAAAATTTACCGGGCTTACCACTTAAGTACTTCAAATTGTTTTTTCGGGGTGTTACCTTCTCCTCCGCTTAGGATCATTCGTCATCGAATGAGGGTAAAAATCCACCATTAACATCTTATGCAACTTAGTTTGTTTTATACCACAAACTAGCAACCACAAATTTGACTAACTCGCTAAATGTCCAAACATTTCGCTAGAGTTTCCTTGTAATTAGGCCTATCCACCTGTCAGAGAGCCCCGGAAACACATCCTAATAGCATATATATAATCTAACAATGTAACATATTACAAAACATCACCAACTGTGACCTCACAAGCAATTATATTACCAGAACGGAACACCCTTAACACCAAATGTACAAGTCATAGATATTCCATAGGAATATCCCTTAGCATTTTCATAAGGCACAACTCATAATTACATGGTTATTCAAATAAATAAGGATACATTTTCTTCATTTCTTCTTCGGCCTCCTAAGTAGCCTCTTCAACCTGTTGGTTTCGCCATAGCACTTTCACGGATGCAACTTCTTTGTTCCTTAACTTTCGGACTTGCCGATCAATAACAGAAAACGGAATCTCTTCATAAGTAAATTATTCATTTACCTTAATAGTCTCAACCGGAACAATGAATGTCGGGTCTCCAACTACTTTTTGTAACATAGATACATGAACCACCGGGTGTACTAATGACATCTCAGGTGGTAGCTCAAGCTTGAATGCTACCTCACCGATCCTCTTAATGAATTTGTACGGACCGACATACCTCGGACTCAATTTCCCTTTCTTACCAAATCGCAATACACCCTTCATGGGGGGAGCTTTCAAAAATACCCAATCATCTTCTTTGAATTCTAATTCTCTACGACGATCATCCGAATAGGATTTCTTACGACTCTAAGCAGTGTTCAACTGCTCCTTAATGCTTTTAACTTTTTACATAGCTTGATGCACGAGGTCTGGCCCTATCAATTCTGCTTCCATAATTTTGAACAACCCAATGGGAGATGTACATCTCCTACTATATAAAGCCTCGAACGGTTCCATTTGAATGCTAGCATGATAGCTATTGTTATATGCAAATTCTATGAGTGGTAAATGATCATCCCAGCTACCTTTGAAGTCTATAACACAAGCGCGCAACATATCCTCAAGCGTCTAAATAATCCGCTCTGCCTGCCCATCAGTCTGCGGGTGAAAGGTTGTATTAAGATTCACTTGAGTACCCAAACCTTGATGAAATTTCTTCCAAAACATAGCAGTGCATTGTGCCCTCCGATCAGAAATGATGGAAACTGGGGTGCCATGCAGCCTGACTATTTCTTTGATATACAACTTAGCATACTGCTCCACTGTGTTGGTAGACTTAACCGGCAAAAAGTGTGCTGATTTCGTGAGTCGATCCAAAATCGCCCAAATTGAGTCAAACTTGCACGGAGTGTGTGGTAATCCTACCACAAAGTCCATATTAATCATTTCCCATTTCCACATTGGAATTTCTATGTTCCGTGCCAACCCACCAAGCCTTTGGTGTTCGGCCTTCACTTGCTGACTATTTGGACATCTTGCCACAAAATCCGCCACATTCCGCTTCATATCATTCCACCAATAGACTTCCTTAAGATCATGATACATTTTTGTAGAACCTGGAAGCACGAAATACCTAGAAGTGTGAACTTCAGTCATAATTCTTTCCCGGAGACCATCTACATTTGGAACACAGAGTCGCCCTTGGTACTTTAGTGTACCATCATCCATGCCAAGAGAAAAGGAAAAGGTCTTATATTTATGAATCACCTCTTTCAACTGCACCAACAATGGATCGTTGTATTGCTTCTCTTTGACTTCCACAATCAGCGATGATTCAGCCCTATTTTGCACAATTACCCCTCCTTCACTAGAGTCCGCAAGACGAACTCCCAAACTAGACAATTGGTGGACATCCTTGGCTAATGGCCTCTGATATGCCTCCAAGTGAGCCAAACTACCCATATATTTCTGGCTAAGAGCATCAGCCACAACATTGGCCTTTCCCGGATGATATAGAATATCAATGTCGTAGTCCTCGGTAACTTAAGCCATCTTCTCTGTCTCATATTCAATTCCTTCTTCTTGAAACTATATTGACGGCTCTTATGGTCCGTGAATATATCAACATGGACCCCATATAAATAATGATGCCAAATTTCCAATTCAAATACCACTATCGTAAGCTCTAACTCATGTGTTGGATAGTTCTTCTCATGATTGTTTTGTTGCCTAGAAGGATAAGCTATCACCTGCCCATGTTACATTAATACACACCCAAGCCTGATTATTGAAGCATCACAATATACCACAAATCCATCTATACCCTCTGGTAGAGTCAACATCGGCGCCGTAGTCAATCTTGCTTTCAATTCCTTGAAACTCTTTTCACAAGCATCTGACCATTGGAACTTAATTGCCTTCTGCGTCAATTTAGTAAATCGAGAGGCAAGAGTAGAAAACCCCTACACAAACTTTTTGTAATATCCAGCTAAGCCTAAGAAACTACGAATCTCTGTTGGAGTTGTAGGCCTCGACCAATTCTTCACAGCCGCAATTTTCTGAGGATCAACCTTAATCCCCTCACTAGAGACAACATGACCCAAGAATGTGACAAACTCGAGCCAAAATTCACATTTTTAAAATTTCGCATACAACTGGTGTTGATACAGAGTTTGCAACACTGCCCTGAGGTGACCAGCATAGTCCTCTCGATTTCATGTATATACAAGAATATTGTCAATAAACACTATCACAAAAGAATACATGAATGGCTTGAAAACGCGATTCATAAGATCCATGAAGGCTGCTGGGGAATTTGTTAGCCCAGAAGACATCACCAGAAATTCAAAATGCCCATATCGGGTTCTAAAAGCTATTTTCGGAATATCCCGCTCCCTGATCTTCAATTGGTGATACCCGGATCTTAAATCAATCTTGGAGAAGTACCTGGCACCTTGCAATTGATCAAACAAGTCATCTATCCTTGGCAGTGGGTACTTATTCTTGATTGTGACCTTATTAAGTTGCCGATAGTCAATACATATTCTCAGTTACCCATCTTTCTTTCTTAAAAAAAGGACCGGTGCGCCCAAGGCAACACTCGGCAGGATAAAATCCTTTTCTAACAAATCTCTCAATTGTTCCTTTAGCTCCTTCAATTTTGCCGGTGCCATTCTGTAGGGTGGAATGGATATAGGATGTGTGTCTGGCATCACATCAATCCCAAAATTAATCTCCCTGTCTGGTGGGATCCCAGGGAGTTTATCCGGAAAGACTCCTGGAAATTCATTTACAACAGGCACGAACTCAAGTGTAGGTGCCTCAGCATCAGTGTCCGTACCCCGGAACAAATGGTAAATACATCTCTTGTTTATCATCTTTGTGGCCTTAAGGTAGGAAATAAACCTACCCTTTGGCACTACATCATCACCCTTCCACTCAATAACTGGCTCATTTGGAAATTCAAACCTAACAGTCCCGGTTCGGCAATCAAGCATGGCAAAACAAGAATAAAGCCAATCCATCCCCATTATCACATCAAAATTGACCATTCTTAATTTAATAAGATCGGACACAGTGTCTCGACCATGCAATGTGACAACATAATCCCTATAAACCTGCGCGGCCGAAATAGACTCACCAATCGGAGTAGATACCAAGAATAACTCATAAAGCTATTCTGGTTCTATCCCAAATTCCATAGCAACGCAAAGAGTGACATATGACAAAGTGGAACCGGGATCAATAAGAGCATATACATCATGAGATTGGACAGTCAATATACCTGTGACAACATCTGGAGAGGCCTCTGATTCCCGACGTCTCCGCATAGCATAAAATCTATTGGGTCCTCCTGAATATTGTGCACCACCTCTAGCTGCACCATGCCCTGCGGGTGCTGGGGTGCCTCGAGCTGGAGGTGCTGTGGATGTAGTAGTTGTAGAATTAGTTGGCTGTGCCGTGCCTCTGCCCATATTTCGGTGGGACGAGTAGCAATCTCTCTTATTGTGACCCCACAAATCACACTTATAGCATACTGGTAGGTCCATGAAACAGGACCCAAAGTGCATCCTCCCACACTGAGGGCATGGAAGCCTCCGCTGCTGAAACCTTATGTCGGGCTGACCCTCCTGGTGGGGTCCCCTGTTGCCTTGACTGGTTCCATATGATTGTTCACCCATCGAAGACTGGGCGAATGATCTGGATGGTCCTAATGACGCTCTCCTGAATGCCGACTTACCACAACTACCACCGTAAGAACCACCAAAGTTGCCCGCGGATCGGGCCTTGCTGCTATTCTATTCTTTAATTTGCAGGTCTCTTTGGCTAGAGCAAATGCCACCATCTTACCATAGTTCATATCAGAATTTAAGGCAGCTGTAGAGGCCTCATTGATAACCAAGGGGCTAAGGCCTTGTACAAACCGGCATACTCTAGCCTCCATAGTGGGCAACATGTGAATAGCATACTCGGATAGGCGCGCAAACTCCATATGGTACTCCCACACATTCATACTACCCTGCTTCAGGATTTCAAACTGAGCGGCACGAGCTGCCTTAGTTTCAGCAGGCAAGAAATGATCCATAAAGGCATCTGTGAACTCACCCCACCTTGTCGGAAGGCATTCCTCCTCACGGTATTCCACCCACAACGCAAACCAAGAATAGGCCACCCCTTTCAGGTGGTAAGAGGCCAACTCTACTCCCTCCATCTCTGTGGCATGCATGACCTAGAGAGTTTTGTGCATCTCATCAACGAAGTCTTGGGGGTCCTCCTCGGGATCAGTACCCGTAAACACTAGAGGAGCTAACTGAAGAAACTTGTTCACCAAGAAAGTAGCGCATTCTCCTGGATGACTGGAAGGAGTAGCCCCAACACTCGATCTCTGGGCCTGAGAAGCCACTATCTGTGTCAACATTTGTATGGCTCCCCTAATATCAATATCAGACATACCAGAACCAGAAACTGGAGCTGGAGATGGAACTGGAACATCAGTTGGAGGAACTGTTGCACCTTCTGTAGGTGTAGGGATAGGTGCGGTCTGATCAGTTGTAGTAGAGTCAGGCAGTGTAGTAATTGGAGGAATATTCTCACTCCTCGGGTGCTCACCCACATCATCAATTATAGGGTCAACTGTCACTCTTGGGGTGAAATTGGCTCTTTGGCCAGTTCTTGCCTTCTTCTTAGGTGCCATGTACTGAACATTAGAGCAATGCAAGAGTTAAAGAAGGAATAGTCTTACAACCAGCTTTATCGCACAATCGAGAACATGAAAGAAGGGTATTATTCCTAAATACCCATGTAGCATCCTAATTATAGATGTGGTCGATAACACACCGATAATAAGGACTCTACTAGACACGGCTCTAAGACATCCTATGACACTTTAAAACATTAGGCTCTGATACCTAGTTTGTAACGCCCCAAAACCGTGGAGTGCGACCGACGCTCAACCGAGTGAACCCGACCGAGCAATCCTGTTAGATTTCTTCTACCCAAACTCATTCATGAATAAAGAGAATATATGTTTTCCTTAATTAAACAATACAGTGGTCGTGTCTGCAATTATTAATTTCTTACCATAAGTTTCACCATTTGTAAAGTCTCAAATGTACAAGTAATACAACCACAACATAGTATAATTTGTCTTTCGCAGTACCAATACACAACCCACACTATGTCTACGGAGCCTCTATATATACAGAAGAGTACAATGATAATGCCGGCAACAAGGCCCCGGCTATACCTCAACCATAATACATAAAGAACAAAAGATACATGAACCCAGGATGAAGTGGGGCTCACCAAGTTAGCTGGGAAAAAGATTTACTGCTACCACTGATCAATGTCTCCTGCTGTGGAACCACTTGCATCCATTTAAAGATGTAGCGCCCCCGGCAAAAGGGACGTTAGTAAAGTCGAATAGTACTAGTATGAAATCTAAACACCAATTTAAGAATTTAGAAATACAAGATAATTATGATGAACCAGTGCGGCAATTGAATAATATAGATAACCGTCTCAAATATAGCAAGCTTATTAAAAGATATCAACAACATTTATAGGATTTAAGATAAGATCCTTTATAGCCATGCTCACACAAAGTGGCCCCTCCGCCAAACCCGATGTAGGCAGGTCGAGGTGTACGTACAATACCACAACTCAAATCAAGCGGCCCTGCCGCCTCACCTCAATGTATGCGGGTGGATGTATAACCACAATACCAAGAACCTACACAAAGAGGCTACGCCACCTCACCCCAATGTATGCAGGTGGATGCAACAACGATAACAATACCAACACAAAGCGGCTATGCCGCCTCACACAAATGTATGCGGGTGGTGGTGCCGCAACAATAGCAAAACCATACACAAAGCGGTTGTACCGCCTCACCTCAATGTAAGCGGGTGGAGGAGAAGTCCCACAATATTATAATCCCTACACAAAGCGGTCATGACGTCTCACCCCAATATATATATATGCGGGTGAGGGTGTATCACAATCACAATCTCTATACCATAATACCTACACAAAGCGGTCATGCCGCCTCACCCCAATGTATGTGGGTGGAGGTGTATCACAATCACAATCTCTACACAACTTGGCATAATAACTTTCACATAAATCACGACTAGAAATTATAACATGTGGTACATAATCCGTAGTCTGGGACACATCCTCAATTTATAATGCAATATGATAAGAGCATTTGAAATACGAATTGAACATATATCTTCACCACAAAACTTATCGGAATACTCCATTTATAATCAACATCTCGGAACTTACAAGGATATTGGAATTTCCAATTCTTAAAGAAGAGTTTAGCCAACATACCTTACTTGAGCTTCCTTACACTCTAAATGTTCCAAAATTCTTAGCAACTTTAATCTATTTTAGAAATATAATAAATTGAACAAAAATTAGGAAGATGATTATGGTTCTAGCTCATTTGAGCATTTTATCAAATACTAGGTGCACATTAAGGTTTCAAGGCACCTTTTAAGGAGAATTCCATCATCCCACAACCCAATATTTACCATGCCTAGTTCAAAAATCTTCCTACACTCCTTGATATCACATGCATGTAAATGAACAACCCTACTTCCCAGAAATTATCTTGCTAATTATCCAATTCTACACAAAATTCGAAAGTGAGGGTTAGGGTGTAGAATCTTACCTCTAGGATGAAGACCTAGTGAGTTTTCCCTTCTTAACCTTCCAAACTTTTGGCAAGAATTGAAGGACAAATATTGGAGAACACCTTCTCACTCTAGGTCACCCTCTCTCACTCTAAAACGTCAGATAATAGCTCAAAAATGACCCAAAGAGTGTATTTAACGAAATAGGGTCGGGTTTTAAAAACCCAAAAATTGAGCTCCCGAACAAGGTATGTGGTCGCATATGCAATCGCATAACCGATATACAGTCCGCATATCGGTCGCATAGTTGGTTACAAAGTAGCCAAAAGAACTATCTGTGTATGAGGTCACTATGTGGTCCGCATAACCGTTATGCGGTCGCATAATGCACCGCATAATAGTTATGCTGTCACATAGTCAACTGCATAATTTCTTCCAATTGGCCCAATAACTGCCTAGCTCTGCAGCCATTATGCGGTCCGCAGAGTGATTCTGCAGTCGCATAATGGACCGCCGAAATGCACTTTTCCGCAATATATGTTTCTTTACTTTCCGGTGCATTGTTCAACCCAAAAAGTCCGAGCCTAGTCCTACACCATGAAATATTATTTTCTTTGCAAAATTTACCGGGCTTACCACTTATGTACTTCGAAATGTTTTTCTGGGGTGTTACAGCCTGACCTTGGGATTTATTCACAAACAATTATCTAGATGGCAAGAAAAATAAAAAAATATTCATAAGCGCTATGGTTTATGATACTGATAAGTGCATCAATAAACATTCGAGGATGAATGTTCCATAGGGGGGACGATGTTACACCCCATATCTTCGTACATGAGAGTATTTGTAAGTCAATTGATGTAAGCTCAGAAATGAGATCATCTTTCAGAGTACATAAATTAAGTTAATCATGTTACCTTGGTGGTTACAAATATTTAAAATCATGATTAAAAAGTACCAAGAGGATTGGAAAGATTAGAAGCTAAACCAATTGAAGAAATTAAGTTTCATCGAAAGTCGACAAGTTTGGAATGTTATAACATGTACTTTTGGTTTAGACTAGGGTTCTTAAAATGATAAGTAGGTTATGTTATGATTTATTTTATTCGTGTGATAGTCGTGTATTATGTTTTAATGTCAAGCGAGTTGTGGAACAAAAGTTGGCAACGACCCTCATAAATTATATTCATAAATGTGGTAAATATTAGGTCAAATGTAGCGGAGCTTTTCTCGCAATACACTTGGGATTACTGTATTATCTAAATATAAAATTGAAGATCTACGAGTTTAGTTTCTAACGAATTAAACCGTTTATCGATATAACATCAAAGTAGAGAGATATTTGTAGGTTCGCGAGACTGCGCAGACTGCATAGATGACAAGTAGGTGTGTCACTGAAGTATTTTGAGGAATACATTTCGTGTATTATATGAGGTATTTGGGACATATTATACACCAAATTGAAGGTCTTGGAATTTAGTTTCCAACTCACTTAACCGTTCATTCATAACACATCCAGATAAAAAAATAAGCGTCGTAAGATGGGCCAGTGCTAGGGTGCCAAGCTAGCACCACTTTGACATTTCCAAAGTTGATATACATAGGTCTTAGGCCGTCTTTATCTTCATTTATCCACAGAAAAAGACCTGAAAACATCCATAAATATATCCATAAGCTCTCTTATGGGGATTCAAAGAAGATTAACATTCCGGGTACGAAATAAAAAAGCAATAATATTAGAACGATCCCTACGATGTAGGTATCGCTATATCTCCTCTATCTTTCTTTGTAGTTTGAGTTTTGGAAGGTACTTCATAGTTAATAAAACATCTAATTTCTGTATTTAAGCTTTAAATATCAAGGAACGTTGATACATCCACTTCCTAATAGTTAGAACTCAAGGGACGGTGATCGGAAGCCGTGAGTTCAATTTATTTTACTTTTAGTGGACTGTTTTGTAGTCCACTCGTGTTGGCCTATTGTGCTGCTGATTTATGGAGTTTCGAAGGATAAAAGGGCGCGGAGAAAAGCCACATGTGGTAGGGTAGAAGGCTTATTGCTCGTCGTTGCAATTTCAGGCTAAGTGATAACGTGTTGATTGGGCGTGTTATGGTATATTTGGGGTTTTTGTTGTATTAAAGGTCCCAAATTGTAATTCGGCTGTTTTTTAGTTGCTGATTGTATTGTGTTTGTATCTTGTCTATAGTAGGCTTGAGATAGCAATAAAATCAAGGGAAACGCTGCCCATTTTATTTTTGAATCGAGTTATCATTTGAGATACGTGATATACTAGCGCTATCTAAGTTGTACATGTATTCCATTATTATAGGGTTGGCACTCTAGTTGTTGTAAATTTGTTGTTGAGTTTCATTGACGACTTGAGGTATGTTAAAGCTATCTCTTCTTTTCTTTTGGAATTATCCATATGATACAAACGAAACGCGCAAACGCGCAACTTTCATAAATGATCTGTTCATATAAGTACTAGGGGTGCCAATGTTCTTGATTCCCCATGTGTCTTATTATTATATCATTTGTTCATAGGTCTCAAACAATACGTAAGTTGATAAAGTTTATCCGAAGGCATAATGATGTTATGACATTCCAAGAGATCTTATTGACTTACTTAATTATGCATTGCATTCATTTATACATGTACATTGACCCATGACTAGATGGCATTATAGACGCATATAGTATATGTATATGGTGTATGGGGAAAGCTTATGGCGTTATATACACACCACCACCTGATCAACTGGTATACGTTGATGATTTTGCCCATAGAGGCCGAGATGATATGATGGGATGCCCTCAGAGGCTTGGTGATGTTATGTACACATATACCTATGCATGATATGACATTTATGCACATATGCATGACATTATAAATGTCATGATTCACGGAGCTACTCAGACTTACAGGTTGAGTTTTTACTCCATGTTTCTTTCATGTCTTTTATATACCGCTTTCATATCTTACATACGCGCTACTTTATTTGTACTAACATTCTTGTTGCCTAGAGACGCTGTGTTTCATACCCGTAGGTCCCGATAGTCAGTTGACAGTCATCCTAGTAGGCTATTAGATCAGCGGAAGGTGTTGGTGCACTCCACCTGCTCCGGAGTTACCTATTTGGTCAGTATGATTTGGACATGTATTGATTGGTACGGTGGGACCCTGTCCCGACCTTTATGACATTTATATACTCTTAGAGGCTTGTAGATAGATATCATGTGTATTGATACTTGTATGGCCTTATCGGCCTATGTATTGAGTGTACAAATGACCATGTCGTCCTTATATGCTTGTATGTCATATGTATAAGTTTCTATATCATGTTGGGTCGTCCTATATCTAGTATTCCCTTATGTTTTATTCTACTTATCTCATGACGGCCTTTCTATCCCATTTACCCATGATGGTGTGATAATAAATATACGTTATGTTGGTACTCGGTTGAGTAAGGCAACGGGTGCCCGTCGTGGCCCTCTGATTTGGGTCGTGACATTTATTTTACTCATATTTGATTATATTACATGATTCCATCTTTGATTTTGGCATTTACTTGATGAATTTAAAAGAGAAATTGGATGTTTTTCTCNTTGTAGAGATATGTCATGTATATGAATGATTGTATGGCCTTGTAGGCCTATGTTTTGAGTCTACAAATGATCATTTCAGTTGTATAGGCTTGTATGTCATATGTATAAGTTTCTATATCATGTTGGGTCGTCCTATATCTAGTATTCCCTTATGTTTTATTCTACTTATCTCATGACGGCCTTTCTATCCCATTTACCCATGATGGTGTGATAATAAATATACGTTATGTTGGTACTCGGTTGAGTAAGGCAACGGGTGCCCGTCGTGGCCCTCTGATTTGGGT
>AWOL01S0042557.1:0-10058 GCA_000715115.1 Nicotiana otophora | reverse complement strand
TTTTACTCATATTTGATTATATTACATGATTCCATCTTTGATTTTGGCATTTACTTGATGAATTTAAAAGAGAAATTGGATGTTTTTCTCAAAACGTTTCTAAAGTGAATATTTGGGATTTGAACATCGATTCAGAGTTGGATTTCAGTAAAATTAGTATGGTTGGACTCGTATTTAAATGGGTTGCCGGAATTTGGGAGTTTTGACGGGTTCCAATATGCGGCCCCAGGTTGACATTTTTGTTGACTTTCGGTATTTGATTAGAGATTCAACCTTTATTGTTTGGGTTTGTTTCCTATGAGATTATTTGATGTTTTGAGTTGTTTTTGGATAGGTTCGAGCCGTTCGGAGGTTGATTGTTTTTGGATGGTGCTTCAAGAATATTGATTTGCCTCACTTGAGGTAAGTATCTTACCTAAACTTGGTTGAGACACTAGTCGCTTGAGTTATCTGTGATATCTACATGCTACGGGTGGCACACATGTGCGGGGTTGAGCACATGTGCATGCATTAGGTTATTTATTCATGCTCGGGGTAGTGCTCATGCTATGATATATCTTGAGTTTATTGCTAAGCATGATGGTGTGATGTTTCCTATACATTTACCCCGTTATGAGTTATTTGAGCCATGTTTGAGGTTACATAGAGGTTAATCTCCTTATTGAACCTAGTAATTGCTACTTTTGTGATGTAATTGCCTAGTTTGAGCTATGATAGTATACTTTGCACATGCATACACCTTAGCATGTCACTTATAATAGTCTCGGAGTATGAAATTTGATGCCCATTGATCATGTATATGTATTCTTCTATATCTGCTTTCCGTGTGATATGATTTGACTAGTGATATTGAGCATGCGACCACATCGGACGAATTGTGATATTGAGCATGTGACCACATTGGGTAGATTCCGATATTGAGCGTTTGACCACGTCAGACAGATTGTGATATTGGCACGTGATTGTTTCGTGCAATACGTGAGTTGTCTGTTCGGTTGATATTCTTAGCACATGAGTAGTCCATGCAGATTCAAATATTATTGTTATTGGCATGTGAGTTATTCGTGTGGTTCATATTATTAGAACGTGAGTTGTCCATGCAGCGTATGGATATGGATCCTTCCCCCTAGGATTACGCTCTCATGTTCCTTCTTGATGGTGTACATATGGATTGTGTCAAACCGACAGGTTTCTGGTTGATGTGTGCCTTGGGAAGGCTGATCAGTGGTTTGGTCCGATTATTGAGATTCTGATGTGGGCCTTAGAGTCATGTTGTGATTACTATTTATATCGGATTGGGCGCTTCAACAGATTTATGTTAGTTTATTGCATTTCTTCTTTACATATAATTTCCTTAGCTGGTTACCTGATTTATTTGCATATCATCATTATATATGGTTTAATGCATGATTTTAAGATTTGATCATATTACTTTTATGCACTTGTTGCAATTATGAACTACAATATGATTAGCGAGTATCATTTATAAATCTTACTTATGTTACCTCATCGAGGTTAGTTATGATTCTTGCTGAGTACATGGGTTGGTGGTACTGATATTACACTTTCACACCTTACGTGTAGATCTTGGAGCTTATGTTCTGGATGACGGGATCTGGCATGAAGGTGTACTTGCTTTTCTGGATATAGCTACCACTTGTCCTTGGTAGTTTTAGATTTGTAATCTATTCATGGATATTTCAAACAGATGTTATATTTATTTTCATACCAGCTTTATAAATCCCAGTCTTAGATGCTCATGACTTGTACTACCACTCCTTGGATTATTGTATGGGAATTCGGTTATTTCATTTACTGGTTTCTTATTATTTTCATTAGAACTGTATTGAATATTCTTTGTCTTACCTAGTGGGTTGGGTTAGGTACCATCATGACACGACAGATTTGGGTCGTGATATGTTGGTATCAGAGTCTAGGTTCCTAGGTTCTACGAGTCATGATCAAGTGTCTAGTAGAGTTTTGCAAATCGGTATGATGACGTCCCTGCCTATCTTTGAGAGACTACATGGCATATAGGAAACTTCACATCTTTCTTTCCTTATCGTGCGGTATTGATTCAGTTTGAAGTGTATCTCTTTGAATTCTTTCCATCCACTCATATGTGCGTCGATGACTTGTGATTTCATGAATGAGGTGCGACATGTGTTTTTCGTGCTGAATTGATTGGGCCAGTCGGGAGATTCATATTGTGTGAGTATATGATTTTAGACTTATATGTCTGGTAGTATCCCTAGGAGTATGATTGGTGGCTTAGATAGTGGTTGAGTAGAAATATGATGAGTATTATGTGATTGTGGAGTGTGCTTTGATGGTTGGGATGTGATAAGAAGACTGTTGCTTAGGATGCGAAAAGACTACGAATGCTTGATTTATATCTTGATGTGTCGTACATTCACGAGATATGGGTAGGTTGAGGGGTCTTTCATGTTATTTATTTTTGGAATGAAATGGATTGTTATGTCTTGTTGATGAGTTCAAATTCGGGAGGATTTAATGCTTGTATAGTGGTTGTGGCCATGAAAGGGCATAGAGAGATGCCAGTTTTAGGCGAAGCAGGGGGATTATTTTCTGCGGGATGTTATGAGGAGATGTTCCTTCCTATCAATAGATTATGTGCATTAATTTGAGTTTGTATCTCTTGGGGAAGTTCGCACGGCTATCGCGTGGATGGATATGCGCTTAACAGATGATTTGAGCTATTTTTATTGTTAGAGCTACATGAGCGTATGAAGGACTTAGTTGAATTACAGTGAGATATTATGGCAGTTTATGGAGTAAGGGCATTGTGGGTTATCAATTGTTAAGTTATGTGGCTTCGAGCCAAGTGGGGGAGTCTGTTGTCGATGATCAGTTACATGGTCATGTGCTATGTTAGTTTTGGTCTGAGGCATACTTATGGATCGGTTATGACTTGAAGAGGTTGATTTCGAGGATGACTCGAATAAGGAAATTGCTAGATGCATGATGTGCTATACTTTGTGGGCATATTGGAATGATTCGAGTTTGTTATCCGTGGTTGATGTAGTATGCACAGAGAAGGAATTCACATGGTTTCGTAAGATGGGGTTTAATTATGAGGTATTTGGGTGCTGATTGAACACAAGTTGTTCGGTTCGTATTGGCAGTGCATTTGAGATTACAGCAGAGTTGATGACTTTAAAAAAATTTATAATTAGTTTAATATTTATGTATCATTAATGATTCTACATTTCAGCATTTCAGAGATTAAAGAAACAACTTCAGATTCACAAAAGGTCTCTTTGGTGTTGGCATTTTGGTTGTGGTATTATTGGATTCTTAAGAGGGAATACAGTGTCTTATGGGATTTAGGATGACGTGGATTCATGCTAGGATCTCTTGTGATGAGCTTTGGTTATGGATCGTAGTGTACTGGCAACAAGAAGTGTTAACTTGAAGGCACGTCGAGGAGAATTAAAGGTGATTGAGCTTGGGAGTGATTCGGGTTGGCATGGTCATAGATTTCATCAGCTCTGATGGCTTGGTTTTGTGATAATGGGTTTCGAAGAGCTCCCAATGAGTTCAACCGCGTCTTGGGGTGGATGTTTTCCATAGCGATAAGGAATATGTTGGGTGTTATGATTGTTTCTTAGATGGGGGTCAAGTGGAAGGTTTCTGACTGATAGAATATGTGTCCGGCTTATAATTCCGGGATGATAATGGGGTTTTCATATTTTTCTTATGTTGGCATGATAGATACGATGAGACGCATGGGATTAATGTTTGCATGTATGAGGTTGCGGTTCAGCTTTGAATTGAAGGTCAGGAGTTCTAGACAGCATTGGTGGTTTCAGACATTTAGAGGGATGTTGGCACTGTATGTATCACCTGATAATGGTGCATATTTCAGAAGGCGCATTGTGTTTGACTTGCAGGTGCTTAACTGGTATTACGGCAATCGCCTGGTCGTTGGTTTACTACTAATGTTCAGATTTTTCTATGTGGCAAGGAAGAATTATGGAAATATTTATTGTGAGGTGATTGTGTATGAGGGATGTATCGTTCATTTGAGTGGTGGAGTTGGGATCAGACATGGATATTCATGTATTCTAGGGATTTAAAGGTAGATTGTTCGTTGGTTGTAGACGGTGACGGTATGTTGAGAGGTTGACAGCTGATTGAATGTGTTATGGATAGGTTAATGTGGACTTTTCGGAGGTTCTTTATCGATTTCGTGCGTATCTGAATTGATTTTGAGGCCATTGGTAGGTCTAATGAGAATGTGTGTTCTACATCGGGTTGTCTTTGTTTACTCCGCACAGTTACTATTGAGGGAGTGTCATATGCTAGAGTTGATCTTATACATTTTCTTATATTTTCCATGTATTACTCTCTTATGCTACAATGATTTGCGAGACTGTTGACTATTTACACACATGATGTGGTTCTATTTAGGCGTGATAGCGGAATTCGAGCGAGATGCCCCTTGGTGTTGAATGGTTGATTGCGCCCTGGTTATGGTCTTCCTGCTTGTGGTATATTGATAAGTGTGGATTTTGACCACTTTAGTACCTTCATGCTTTAGTTTTAGTCTGAAAATGTTGATTTATTTTCCCAAAACTAATGAAAGTGTGCAAGTTGCATGAATATTGGAAATTTTGACTCTAATGAAGAAATCCCACTAAAAAAAGGAGTGTTCCGGCTCACAAGGCAGGAAAGAGCGCAACATACTAGAAGTGCAATCCGCAGAAGTATTTCTACGGCCGTAAAAGAAAGTGCTGACCGCAAAATTCTCTCTGCGGCTGCAGATCTTATGTAGAAGCCCAGAAGTGATTGAAGAGAAGTGCGGACCGCACACAATTTGTGCGGCCGTAGAACATGGTCTCTTCTAGATGAGATCTTGGCATTCAAATAAGAGTCGAATGCACCACTACACTAAAATTTGGGAGTGCTATGGAACAATAGTTAAGGAATGTACCATCAACGATATGGCGGAAAACATGTTGCAACAAACCTTTTATCACGGGATTGACACAACCAATCAATGTGTAGTGAATCAACTAACCTATGGGAACATTATGACTAGGCCATATGCTGAGGCGTGTGACATTCTATATGAGATGGAGAAGACGTCATCGGTTTGGCGATCCCGTGCCAATGTCCCACAAGGTGATCCGAATATGATCCACCTCCACAGATAATTGCAAGAGCATGGGCAAGTCATTACTGAATTGACCACTACGATGACTCAACTAGTAAAGGCTCAACTAAATCTAAGAATGTTCATGCTATGGGGAGAGTGAATGTTATGGTGAACAAGAAGAGGACTAATGGTCCACAAATGAAAACCCGAGTGGACAACTATATGCAAGGTGATGGAGGTTTTGTTCAAGATGATTCTTATAATGAGCAAGAGGAGGAAGTGCAATATGTCAACAATTTTCAAGGGAAAAGAAACAATATCGAAGGACCAAACCAACAACAATGGTGACAACAAAACAATCATGGCAATTGGAGTTCTAACAACCAAGGGAATTGGCATAACAACAACAATCAAGGAAACTATAGTGGAAACAAATATGCAAGGTGATGGAGGTTTTGTTCAAGATGATTCTTATAATGAGCAAGAGGAGGAAGTGCAATATGTCAACAATTTTCAAGGGAAAAGAAACAATATCGAAGGACCAAACCAACAACAATGGTGACAACACAACAATCATGGCAATTTGAGTTCCAACAACCAAGGGAATTGGCATAACAACAACAATCAAGGAAACTATAGTGGAAACAACCATGGAAATTGGGGAGGCAACAACCAACGTGGTTGGGGTAACAATCAAGGCCACTGGGGGTCGGGTTTACAAAGGCCCCCAATTTATCAACAACTGAGAAACCCACCAAAAGAATGTCCACTTGGATACCCAACTTGCTTCACACAACACATCAATCTGCAATCTAGAAGTTTAATGGGGCACATCTCTCAAGCTCTAAATTCATGACCTAAGGGTGCACTAACAAGTGACACGGTGGTAAACCCAAAGGGTGGTACCAATATGGGGCATGCTATGGCAGTTATCACAAAGTGGATGAGGCGGGAATGCACCTACCTCAAGTGGAAGGCGACTTGTTGATGATGATAATGTAATGCAAGAAGAATAGATCCCGGACAATGTTGATCAATCAAATGAGAAAGTTCGGTCTGATATATATGATAGTGTGAAAGAGACTCAAGAGGAGGTGAACCCGTCTAGGGAACACATCATTGACATACCAGATCTAGTAGTGCAAAAGTCGAGGGCAACATTGCCTAATCCTCCACCACCATACCATCAATGATTTGACAAGTAAAATGGTGAGAATCCATTCAAGAAGTTTATTCAAATGCTGATGAGTCTTTCAATCAATGTGTCATTGGTAGAAGGTTTGGAATAAATGCCCAGTTATGCAAATTTTATGAAAGATCTTGTGACAAAGAATCGGTCGATGAATTTTGTGACACTCATCAAGTGAGAGTGATTGTTCATTCAATGGCTCCTAAGTTAGAGGATCCCGGTGCTTTCATGATTACTTGTATAATTGGAACGGCCGAGTTTGGTAAAGCTCTTTGTGATCTTGGGGCAGGTACAAATTTGATGCCCTACTCAGTTTTCAAGACTTTGTGGATTGGACAACCAATACCCACTTGTATGATATTGCAAATGGCCAATCGTAGCATGAAAACGCCGTTGGGTGTGATTGAAGATGTTTTGGTCTGGGATGATTAATTCATTCTTCTAGCGGACTTTGTCATTCAAGATTGTGAAGGTGATTATGAAGTTGTTGCATTTCGCGTTTTCGTACGTTAATGTTTCGTCGTAAGTTAATTGACGTAGATTCGGGAATGAGATTATTTTTGAGGTTATAAGCATTTGTGCCATTTATAACAGGCAATAAGTAAGTGTCGTGAAAGTTAAAGGGTAAACGAATCAAAGAAAATGAGTTTTGTTGAAGGTTGTCAATTTGGGATAAAATACGGTCTGAGCTATAATACCCGGTATTTATGGACTAGTGCCATACAAGGTACCACATGACCATGATAGTAAGGTGTATAAGGTATGTTAAAAGTGAGTAGTATTTTAAGTAATTTGAGATAATTCTTAATTATGTGGGTAATTGGTTAATTATTAGATTAGTGGGGGATTAACAAGTTAATTAAGGAAATGGGTGGATAATTATTGGTGGGAAATCCCCCTCCCCCAACGTGGCAGCAACTTATGCCCTATTTGTGACTCTTTACTTACATTAAAAGGTGGCACATTTAGATCGACTTTTGGCTAAGTCATCACCTAATTGGGGCCCACACCCACTAAGGTAAAGATATCTCAAAATTCAGAAAGAGATACATATCTAATCTTTATAGAAAAGCAAATTGCTCCAGCAAACTTATACAAAATGATAGCAACGTGATTTGCTACAAAATGCATACAAGACTACTTAGCAACATAAGAACTGCGATTCTAATGGAGTACCGTGCAATCTTTCTCAAGAATATCATACAGATTGTTCCCTATTTTGATCTCGCCGTTATGTGTTTCATCGTTATTAATGGGTGTTAGAGGGATTGTCAAGAGAATTGGCTCAGGTATTTTAAGGCTATCCCTTCTCTCCTTTTGGCATGATTCATATGATACAAATGAAACGAGCTAACGCACAACTTTCATAAATGACTCTATTCATAGAAGTACTAGGGGTGCCTATATGTTTATTCCCCATGTGAATTATTATAATATCTTCTGTTCATGGGTCTCAGAAAAATACGTAGTTGATAAAGTTTATCCGAAAGGCATATTGATCTTATGACATTCCGAGAAATCTTATTAACGTACTTCTTATGTATTTCATTTATTTATACATGTACATTGACCCATGACCAGATGGCGTTATATACATGTATATTATATGTATATGGGAGATGGGAAAAGGTTATGGCGTTATATACGTACCACCACCTGATCAGCTGGTATATGTTGATGATGTTGTCCACCGTGGCCGAGATGATATGATGGGATGCCCTCAGAGGCTTGATGATGTTATGTACACCTATACCTATGCATGATATGACATTTATATGCATGTGCATGACATTATAAATATTTCATGATTTACAAAGTTATTTTGACTCACAAGTGGAATTCTTTACTCCATGTTTCATCTATGCCTTTATGTACTGATTTGCATGCCTTACATACTCGGTACTTTATTTGTACTGATGTCCCTTTGCCTGGAAGGCGATTGTTGGAGAGATTTTCATGTGGGTGTTTGGGGTAAGTCATTCCTAGCTATTTTTGGTTAATGTCCATGATTATGCCTTTTATTTCATCATTAAATTTGTGATTTGGGGTGGAAAACTAGAGAAAATGAAGAAAATTTCTTAGGCTAGATCTTGAGGTTTTTATCAAGATTTTGGTATCCGATTTGAGTAATTTTGGTATTGATGGACTCATAGTCGAATGAGAGTTTGTATTTTGTGACATTTATCCGGTTCCATGACGTGGGTCCGGGGGCCGACTTTTGACTTGGCTTTTTCACTTTCAATTTAAAGCTTAATATTTTCTGATGGAATTGATTTAAAGCTTAATATTTTGTGGCTAGATTCGAGGCATTAAGAGGCTGCTTCGCGAGGTGAAGGTGTGTTGGAGTAGACATTTGCTCGGCTCGAGATAAGTAAGAGTTCTAAATTTGGTTCAAAAGGTATGAAACCCTGTATTATGTGTTGTGGTTGATTTTGAGGTGACGCACATGCTAGGTGACGGGCGTCTAGGCGTGCACTGCGTAATTATGATTTAGTAGATTTCATGGAATTGTGTAGCTATCTTATCTGAACACTTCTGTTGTACTCTATATCTTAAAGCACCTGAGCTGTAATTGATGCTAGTAATCATGTTTAGGCTATATGTTGTTATTATTAGGACCCATTGTGGTCGTTATTTGTTGTTGCATTATTTGCTTAATTGCAGTCATGTACTCTGTCGCATTCATTATTACATATTATATCTTAGTCTTTGTAATTGTATATTGTCACATCTCATATCATCGATTTGGGCTGCTCAGCATAAGTGTTGTGAGCCGAGAGACTGGAGAGAATGATGAATGAGTGAGGTAGAGGGCCTGATTGTGAAGATATTGATACTATAGCACGTGAGTTTTCAGTGTAGTACGTGAGTTGTCCGTGCAGATCCCGATATTGATATTATAGAACGTGACTTTTCCGTGCAACATGTGAGGTGTCCATGTAGATTATAGCACTTGGGCTGAAGGAGCCCCTCCAGAGTCTGTACACACCCCTAGTGAGTGCAAGTACCTACTGAGTGCGAGGGCCGAGTACCGAGTACCGAGTGACTGTTACTTTGGGAGGGTGCATTTGATTTCATTATTGTTGCACTTAGCTTCCATATATCACTATCATGAATTTTTTGAGAGGTATTACATCTTGTTTTTACTTGACTAAAATTGCCGCACTTGAAAGCATACCTACCTACTTATATTGAGATTTCTGCAACTGAACTATAACTATGAAGCTTATCACTATTTTCAGTTATTTATTTAGTCTTGTTACTTACTAAGTTGGTTGTACTCATGCTACACCTCGCACTTCATGTGCAAATCCAGGTGTTTCCAAACACGGTGGGTGTTTATTCTCTGCGCAGTTGATCCTTTGGATATTTCAAGTTAGCTGCCCGGTGTTCACAAACCTTATTTCTCCTTCCCTATATTTCCGTTATTGTATTTAGTTTCGGACTATCATAAATAGTATGTTTTCCAAACTTGTGATATTTAGATGCTCCTGAACTCTGTGGCACCCCGATGTTGGGAGTTTCCGCATTATATTTTGGGTTTTCTATCCCGTTAAAGAGAACTTTTCATTATTTAAAACTTCTAAAACTCATTTTCTATTAAAAGTGTTGGAATATTGTGAAATGTCGGCTTACCTAGTACCACGTTAGACGCCATCACGACAGGTTAGGATTTGGTTCTTCACACTAAGAAATTCAACTGAAGCTGCTAACTTACATCAATGTTAACATTCTTTAGCAGTTCCC
>AWOL01S0042553.1:71040-85922 GCA_000715115.1 Nicotiana otophora | reverse complement strand
GGTTGTGAGTATCGCCAGGAGATTGGAGGGCATGCTTACCCGGGATAGAGAGGAGAGGGAGGCTAAGAGGTCTCGAGAGACTGGTTCTTATTCTGGTGCTCGTGCCCCAGCCACTTGCCATGGTAGGGGTTATGTGAGTCGCCCCGTCCATTCAGCTCTTCCAGCCGCCAGTGGTATTCCGGTCCCTTCTAGGCCCCGGGAGCCTTATTATGCACCGCTAATATCTAGTGTGCCTCCTGTACGGGGTATTTCTAGCGGCCAATCTAGCAGACCTGGACCGAGCCAGCCACAGCAGCCACACCCTCCCAGAGCTTGTTTTGAGTGTGGCGACACTCGCCATATAGTGAGGTATTGCCCCAGATTTAGGAGGGGTGCACCTCCACAGACCTCTCAGCCACAACGTGCTCCACCGGTTCCTCAGGCTATGATTACAGCACCAGATGCCACCCCACCTGCTGAGCCAGCCCGAGGTGGAGGTCGAGGAGGTAGAGGTCGCCTTAGAGGGGGAGGCCAGGCCAGATACTTCCTGCTCGTACAAAGGTAGTCGCTTTTGATTCTGTCATTACAGGTATTGTTCCAGTCTGTCATAGAGATGCGTCGGTATTATTTGACCCAGGCTCTACATATTCTTATGTGTCCTCTTATTTTTCCCCATATTTGGGCGTATCGCAGGATTCTTTAAGTTCCCCTGTTTATGTGTCTACTCCTGTGGGAGATTCTCTTGTTGTGGACCGCGTGTATCAGTCGTGTTTGATTGCTCTTAGTGGTTTTGAGACCAGAGCCGATTTATTATTGCTCAACATGGTGGACTTTGATATTATTTTGGGCATGTACTGGTTGTCGCCCTATTATGCTATTCTTGATTGTCACGCTAAAACCGTGACGCTGGCTATGCCAGGTTTACCGCGGCTATAGTGGAGAGGTACCTTAGAGTATACTCTCAACAGAGTTATTTCATTTCTCAAAGCTCAACGAATGGTTGAGAAGGGGTGTGACGCATATCTAGATTATATGAGGGATGTCAGTATTGATACCCCTACAGTTGAGTCAGTTCCAGTAGTGAGGGACTTTCCAGATGTGTTCCCAGCTGATCTTTTGGGCATGCCACCCGACAGAGGTATTGATTTTGGTATTGATTTGTTTCCGGGCACTCAGCCCATCTCTATTCCTCCATATCGTATGGCTCCTTCTGAATTGAAGGAGTTGAAGGAGCAGTTACAAGAATTGCATGATAAGGGCTTCATTCGGCCTAGTGTGTCACCTTGGGGTGCTCCTGTCTTATTTGTGAAGAAGAAGAATAGTTCTATGCGGATGTGTATTGATTACCGCCAGTTGAACAAAGTCACAATGAAGAACATGTATCCATTGCCTCGTATTGATGACTTATTTGATCAGTTACATGGTACCAGAGTGTTTTCCAAGATTAATTTACGTTCTGGATATCATCAGTTGAAGATTCGGGAGCCAAATATCCCGAAGACTGCCTTCTGGATTCGGTATGGTCACTACGAGTTCCTTGTGATATCTTTTGGGCTGACCAATGCCCCAACAGCTTTTATGCACTTGATGCACAGTGTGTTCCGGCCTTATCTTGATGCATTCGTCATTGTGTTTACTGACGACATTCTGGTGTACTCCCGGACTCGGGAAGATCATGAGCAACACCTGAGGACTGCACTTCAGACCTTGAGAGAAAAGAAGTTATATGTAAAATTTTCAAAGTGTGAGTTTTGGCTAGACTCAGTGGCATTCTTGGGTCATATAATATCGAGTGGGGGATCCAGGTGGATCCGAAGAAGATTGAAACAGTGTAGAGTTGGCCCAGACCATCCTCAGCTACAGAGATCTGGAGTTTTCTTGGTTTGGCAAGGTATTACTGACATTTTGTAGAGGCATTCTCATCTATTGCAGCACCTATGACCAGGCTGACCCAGAAGGGTGCTCCGTTCAGGTGGACAGAGGAATATGAGGAGAGCTTTCAGAAGCTCAAGACAACTTTGACTAGAGCCCCAGTATTGATATTGCCTATAGGTTCGGGGTCTTATACTGTATATTGTGATGCATCGCGGATTGGTCTCGGTGCGGTGTTGATGCAAGACCATAGGGTGGTTTCCTACGCGTCCAGACAATCGAAGGTGCATGAAAAGAACTATCCTATCCACGACCTTGAGTTAGCAGCTATTGTATATGCCTTGAAGATTTGGCGCCATTATTTCTACGGTGTTCCTTGCGAGATTTACACCGATCACCGGAGTCTGCAACATCTGTTCAAACAGAAGGATCT
Source organism: Nicotiana otophora (assembly GCA_000715115.1). Lineage (NCBI taxonomy): Eukaryota > Viridiplantae > Streptophyta > Magnoliopsida > Solanales > Solanaceae > Nicotiana > Nicotiana otophora. The sequence goes on along the minus strand of AWOL01S0042553.1, from coordinate 83,638 downwards.
TAATTTGCATAAGAGGAGGTGGTTGGAGCTGCTTAAGGATTATGATATCACCATTTTGTACCACCATGGGAAGGCCAATGTGGTGGCCGATGCTTTGAGTCACCGGGCAGAGAGTTTAGGGAGCTTAGCATATCTACCAACAGCATAGAGGCCCATGGCGTTAGATGTTCAGGCCTTAGCCGGCCAGTTTGTGAGATTGGATATTTCTGAGTCGAGTCGAGTATTGGCTTGTGTGGTCTCTCGGTCTTCCCTTTATGATCGTATGAGACAGCGTCAGTATGATGACCCCCATCTGCTTGTCCTTAAGGAAACCAGCACGGTGATGCTAAGAAGGTCACTATTGGAGATGATGGTGCATTGAGAATGCAAGGCAGGCTATGTGTGCACAATGTAGATGGTTTGCGTGAGTTGATTCTTCAGGAGGCTCACAGCTCGCGGTACTCCATTCATCCGGGTGCCGCGAAGATTTATCAGGACCTGAGGCAGCATTATTAATGGAGGAGGATGAAAAAAGACATAGTAGAGTATATGGCTAGATGTCTAAATTTCCAGTAGGTGAAGTATGAGCATCGGCGACCGGGGGGGTTGCTTCAGAAGATAGAGATTCCAGAGTGGAAATGGTAGCGGATCACTATGGACTTCATTGTTAGTCTCCCACGGACTCAACGGAAGTTTGATGCAGTTTGGGTGATTGTGGACAGGCTGACCAAGTCAACTCATTTCATTCTTCCGAGCAGCTAGCTCGTATCTACATCCGTGAGATTGCCAGGCTTCATGGCGTACCAGTATCTATTATCTCTGACGAGGGTACGCAGTTTACATCACAGTTCTGGAGAGCTGTACAACATGAGTTGGGTACTCGGGTTGAGTCGAGCACAACATTTCACCCTCAGACAGACGGGCAGTCCGAGCGCACTGTTCAGATATTATAGGATATGCTTCGTGCGTGTGTGATAGATTTTGGGGGTGCTTGGGACCAGTTCTTGCCACTTGCGGAGTTTTCTTACAACAACAATTATCAGTCCAGCATTCAGATGGCACCATATGAGGTTCTGTATGGTAGGCGGTGTCGGTCCCCAGTGGGTTGGTTCGAGCCCGGCGAGGCCAGATTATTGGGTACGGACTTGGTTCAAGATGCATTGGAAAAGGTTAAGACGATTCAGGATAGACTTCGCACAGCCCAGTCCAGACAGAAGAGTTACGCAGACCGAAAGTTTTGCTTTCATGGTTGGAGAGCGGGTCATGCTCCGGGTTTCGCCTATGAAGGGTGTTATGAGATTCGGATAGAAAGGCAAGCTGAGCCCAAGGTTCATTGGTTCTTTTGAGATGTTGCGGCGTGTTGGGGAGGTTGATTAAGAGCCTACATTACCTCCCAGCCTAGCAGGAGTCCATCCGGTATTTTATGTTTCGATGCTCCAGAAGTATCACGGTGATCTGGCTCACGTATTGGATTTCAGCTCGGTCCAATTGGACAAGGATCTATCTTATGTTGAAGAGCTAGTGGCTATTTTAGACAGGCAAGTCAGAAAGCTAAGGTCAAAGAACATTGCTTTCGTGAAGGTTTAGTGGAGGGGATAACTGGTCGAGGAGGCGACTTGGGAGACCGAGCAGGATATACGCAGCCGTTATCCTCATCTTTTCACCACTTCAGGTATGTCTCTATGCTCATTTGAGGACGTACGATTGTTTTAGGGGGGGGGATGTAACGACTAAGCCGGTTGTTTTGAGAGTTAGAGCCCCGAACCCCTATTAACTGCTTTCCCCATATCTATTTCTGCTATTGTGACTTGCCGGGATGACTGTTTTTGTGTTTCGAAGTGTTTTAGGACAACTTAGTCCCTAAATGAGAGCTTAAGTCTTAGAATTTGGATGGTAGTTGGAACTGTGTGAAGACGGTTCCGGAAAGGAATTACGTCAATTTTGTTAGCTCCGTTGGATAATTTTGGAATTAGGGGCGTGTACGGAATGTATTTTGGAGGCCCGTAGCTCATTTAGGCTTGAAATGGCGAAAGTCAAAATTTTGGAGTTTTGGACCGTAGTGGAAATTTTGATATTAGGGTCGGAATCCGATTCCGGAAGTTGGAGTAGGCATGTAGTATTGACTATGACTTGTGTGCAAAATTTGGGGTCAATCGGACGTGGTTTGGTTGGTTTCGGCATCGGTTATTGTATTTGGAAGTTTCAAGTTCTTTAAGTTTGAATCAGAGGATGATTTGTGATTTTAACGTTGTTTGATTTGGTTTGAGGATTCGACTAAGTTCGTATGGTATTTTAGGACTTGTTGGTATATTTGGTTGAGGTCCCGGGGGCCTCGGGTGTGTTTCGGATGCTCAACGGGTCATTTTTGGACTTAGAGAAGTGGCAGATTTCCGGTGTTTTATTGTAGAACAATCCTTCATCGCGTTCGCGAGAGGTGCCTCACGATCGCGTAAAGCATCTGGGAAAGGCAGCTAAGTTGTTCTTCGCGTTCACGATGTTGTTCCCGCATTCGCGAAGGTGTGGGACCTTAAGCCTATGCGTTCGCGATATGGTCCTCGCGTTCGCGTAGAGGAACGGGCAGAGGGAGCTTCGGGCATTAAGCCTATGTATTCGCGAAGAGGTTCCCGCGTTCACGAAGGGTCCGTCAGCGGAAGGTACACATTCGCGAGAGGTCCCTCGCATTCGCAAAGGACAAATTTTGGGCCAGTGGAATATTGTGCATCGTGTTCGCGATCGTGATGTCGTGTTCGCGAAGAATAACGCACCTGTGCAGAATTTAAGATTCAAAAACGAGGGTTGAGTTCATAACACAAAAATTTGATTGAGAGCACAGTAGAAGGCGAAATTTTGAGAGATTTTCGGAGGAAGTTTTTGGGTAATGATTCCTAACTCCTTTATGGTTATATTCCACTAATCTATGGTTGATTTCATCATTTAATTCAGAATTTGGGGTTGAAATTGGAAAAATTTGGAAGAACTTCTTGAACAAAGATTTCGAGTTTTGAAAGGGGAATTTTGGTCGTATTTAAGTAATTTTTATATGGTTAGACTCGTGAGTGAATGAGTGTTCATATTTTGTGACTTTTACCCGATTCCGAGACGTGGGCCCCATGAGCGATTTTTGAGTTAATTTCGGAATGTTTGTTAAAGTGTTGATTTCATTAATTAGATGAGTCTATTATGGTTGTATTTATGATATGTAATTGCTTTTGTCTAGATTTGGGCCATTCAGAGCCGGATATTCATAGGAAAGGCATTGTGACCGATTGATTGAGCTTGGTTCGAGGTAAGTGTATTTCCTAACTTTGTAGGGGGGAGGGGAGGGGGTATCCCATTAAGTTTTGGAACTATTGTGATATGTGAGCGCCATGTACGTGAGGTGACGATTACGTATACGGGCTAGTTGTGGAAAAACCTGATTTTCTTACTGAGCAACAACTTGTTTTCCTTTTATTTTCAGTTATACGATTTTAATGAGTATTAATCTATTTTCATTCCTAATTGAGTTATTTCAATATGTGTAGCTATCCTGTTTAGTCTAATACAACATGTCTGTCTTAATTTCTTATGTGAACTCTATGCATCATGCTTAGTGAATTTCCTGCTTCTTCCTTGACTGGTAAAGTGGTACTTAGTCTAAATCGTAAGATTTCGTGATGTAGTTGCATTTCTATTGTTTGCGTTACATATTTACTTTGGGACTACGGAACGGTATTCCGGGAGATCCCCATGTACTGCATATTTACTTTGGGACTACAGAACGGTATTCCGGGAGATCCCCTTGTACCGCATATTTACTTTAGGACTACGAAACAGTATTCCGGGAGATCCCCATGTACCGCATATTTACTTTGGGACTACGGAACGGTATTCCGGAAGATCCCCATGTACTGCATATTTACTTTGGGACTACGGAACGGTATTCCGGAAGATCCCCATGTACTGCATATTTACTTTGGGACTACAGAACTGTATTCCGGGAGATTTTCTTATCTTGCATATTTACTTTGGGACTACATAACGGTATTCTGGGAGATCCCTCCTGCACATTTACGTTTCGGACTACGAGATGATATCTCGGGAGATCTCCTATTGTGTTTCTGTGTACTTAGCTGTTACCTTTTATGATTTCATTGTTGTTAAATTTCAGCCTTTATTTTATTGCGGCATTACACTCTATATTGTTTTATTATATATTTACCAGTAGGGCCTCACCTGACCTCGTCACAACTCGACCGAGGTTAGGCTTGGCACTTACTGGGTACCAATTGTGGTGCACTCATGCTACTCTCTGCACATGCTTTTCGTGTGCAGATCCAGGTACTCCTTATCAGCTGCATTATCGGTGAGCCGGAACAGCTTTGGAGACTTCAAGGTATATCTGCCGCGTCCGCAGATCTCGGAGTCCCCTTCTACTCTTTCTAATGTTCATTACCTTCTGTATTTTTTCTTTGTTAGACTCTGATGTATAGAGATACTAGATTTTCGTTCTGTAGTTTCTGATTCACGATTTTTCGGATTTTGGGATTGCTGTGTATTTTGAATGGTTAGTTGTTACAAATTATATTTTCATTTTATTAGTCCGCAATTGTTAGGCTTACCTAGTCGTAGAGACTAGGTACTGTCACGACGTCATACGGAGGAAAAATTTGGGTCATGACATATAATCCCAACAGAGAGCATTGGTCTGCATTAGTTAGACTAATGAAATATTTGAGAGGAACCATGAATTATAGTATCCTATATAGTGGATTTTCTTATACTTTAGAAGGGTACAATGATGCAAACTCGATCTCGGATTCATATAAGACCAAATCTACTAGTGGTTATGTATTCACCCTTGGTGGTGATGCAATATCGTGAAAATCAGTTAAACGGACGATCATTGCTAGATCGACTATGAAATCAGAGTTTGTAGCTCTGGAGTTAGCTGGCTCTGAGGCTGAGTGGCTAAGAAACTTCTTAGCTAATATCCCTTTAATAAAGGATGTATTGCATCATGTGTCTATGCATTGTGATAGTCAAGCGGCAATAGCCATTGTAAAGAATAAATCTTATAATTGTAAAAGTAGACACATGAAATTGAGACATAATGTCATAAAGCAGATGTTGAGCGGTGAAATAATTTCCATTGACTATGTGAAGTCAGAGATAAATTTGCTCGATTCTCTGATTAAACTTGTGGAAAGAAAATTAATTTTTCAAACCTCATAAGAGATGGGGTTAAGGTTGACATGTTGTCAATAGAGATGGTAACCCAACCTATGTGATTGGAGATCCTATGAAGTAGGTTCATATGGGTAATAACAAGTTGATATTGACACTGAAGCACTAAGAGTTAGTGCTTTACTGCTACTAATTGAGAGGTTGAGTTATAACTCTTAATGAATTCATATTTCTTATTGATGGTGTATTTAAAAGCACTATACACTTGATGAATTCACCTATATGAGAGTGGAGTGAGGCCGCTCCTATGAGATTTTGGCCTAATCTCTAGAGCTCTCATGAATAACCAAGCACGCGCATGGCCTAGTGGCGCAAAACCGCATTGAACAACAAAATCGTGAGGGTCGAAATGTGATTGATAAAATCTCTGACTTACAATAAGAATTATTGGTTCATAGAAATATTATATTTCACCAGTGGTTCTGTGGGTCAAGCTTTATCGATCAAAGTTTGGTTCATAGTCCAAAAGACACCAAACTCATTACATTTAGACCATACAAAGCTAGCAAGTTTATTTCAAAAAGTCTTTGAAATAGTGGGGGACTATGGCTATATTTCAAATCCTAAATGACAAATGTCTTAGCTATTCTAGAAGCCTATGATAAGTGGCAAAAGAAGTATGAAAAATGGCAACTGCATGAAAAATTCAAGACAAGTGTTGCACACTTGTCATGCTTCAAACCTATCTTAAAGCCTATAAATATGCATTCAACTTAGGCAAAAATCATGAGCAACTTTCCTTGTTTTTTCATTCTTCACTAGATTCTATTTGTTGTCTTTCCTTCTCAAAATTAGTAGTTTATTTTCTTTTGTTCCCTCTTTTAAATAGCTGGGTTTGTAATTTAATATTTTGTTGATTCCTCTTAAGTAGAGGTAAGCTTGTTTAATCTTGGGAAAATATTCTACACTGCTAAAATAATTTCTTATGACAGTGCCCAACGCGACTCAAGCCAATTCGTGTATTTCTACTCACAAATAATATTATTACAGTTATATTGTAATTTTTCCATTGTCATTTTACTTCAACCACTTCTTGTATTTGTTTTGTGACAAAAACAAATATACTAATACACTTATTCAATCGAGTCAAACTCTCTTTCTCTCTATCTATCTATCTTTATCTCTTCAGTCAGTCAAACATACACACACACTCGAGGGTCAAATAAATTCTATATATACACACAAACATACACGGATCTAGAATTTAAAAGTGTCAGATGCCACAATTTCCTTTAATGTACACCTTGTAATAACTAATAGGCATTGTTTTTTCGCAAATACAAAAATTACATCTCATATATCAAGAAGCAAATACATTTTAAAGAAAGAATCACTCATTATAATTAAAAATACAAGTAAAATTAATATTTTCACTAAGAAATTATATTTTTTCTGTATACTAAAAATAAATGTGCATAAGTAAAATAACATCTCCAATAAGGAAATTACACCAATCACGATAAGAAAAGTAAAAAAAAATATCTTCAATAGTTTAATTATACCATGTACGTAAATGTCGAATTGGATAGACTACAAGTTTCCAAAAATCAAAATCATAAATCTCATATTTTTCTAAGCAACGCTTAAAATTTTTTATCATAATTTAGTAGTAAATGATTTAAATTATATTTAACAATCATAGAATAGCTCAAATTTTTATGTTATAATAATAAAAAATATTAAAATTAAATTTGATCTGAATCCAAAATTCTCATCAAGACCCAAGGTTTTCGATTTTAAAAGAAGAAAAATAACTGATTTAAGATTAAAAGACATGATTATTTTATGAAATTTTAAACATTTAAAGTCTTCTATTGCTAGAGATTACAGATAAGATAATATAATATAGAAAAGAAAAATATTAAAAAATAATAAACGACAAATAGAAAATTGGGAGGTAGCGGAAAAAAAAATTATTTGGACAAAAAGAAATAAAAAAACAAAGAAAAAGGGAACTCAAGCAAGGTTCAAAATAAATTTGAACTTGGATTTTACACGTGAGAAAAGCTTTCACAACAGTATACCAGCCATGACACCTTTATCTTGTCACGACCCAAAATCCCACCACAGGCGTTGTGATGGCACCTAGTCTCTAAGACTACGTAAGCCGATTTCAATTACATTTAACAAAAACAAATTAAATAGGTAATCAAAACTAACAGCGGGACAAATATGAATATACAACCTCCCAAGACTGGTAGTACTGAGTCACGAACTTTAATACATGGTATGATCACGAGGACCGAATATACAATACTGTTTGATTAAAAATTAACAGTACAATGAAAGGAAAAGACTTCAAGGGACTGCGTCGACCAAGCAACTCTACCTTGAATCCTTACGATCCAGCTTTAACTCTGCTCAAGTCCGATATCTCCAATACATAGCTCTGCACAAAAATGTGAAGAAATATAGTATGAGTACACCACGGTCGGTACCCAGTAAGTATCAAGACTAACCTCAGTGGAGTAGAGACGAGGTACAGTCAAGACACTCACTAGTCTAATAGCCTTTGCAATATAATATACAAAATAATAGAAAACAAATAACAATAAGGGCAACATAAAACAACCAGTGATATGCACTGCAGACAACAAGAACACCATTAATATTGCTCAACAATTAATAAATACAATTACACCCAATTAATTGAAGTTTTTCAAATAAATATCTTTTACATATAATTCTTCCAAATAACTCTCTTTCAAATATAATTTATACAAATAAATATCTTTCAAATATAATTCTTTTAAATAAATCTCTCTCAAATATAATTTCTTTAAGTAAATATCTTTCGAATATAATCCTTTCCAATAAATCTTTTTGAATAAAAATCCTTCCAAATAAATATTTTGAATATAATTCTTTTAATTAAAAAGTCTCCATGTGACACTTCATTTCATAATCATTCAACCACGGGTCTCAGCCCATTTTTTAATTTTTTTTCATAAACACGGGTCTCATCCCTCTTTCATATTTCCATGGCACTTCGAGCCTATAGTTAAATTATCATATTTTTCCGGCATCTCGTACCCTCGTTTCATATCATAATTGCACGGACAATTCACATGTCAATATCATCATTATTTACTCTCAGCACCTCGTACCCAAATTTCATATCATAATTCATCTGGCAATAGCCACAGACCCAAATTTCAGCATAAATCAAACTATTACCAATTTACCAACAACAAGACCAACGACACAAGATATAAAAATAAACACAAGAAAAATCACAAATATCACATAACAATCACCAACGCAACAACTCTACATCATCACATATTACCCTGACAATAGCCACCCTTATCCCTCTGCCCTAACAATATCAATAGCCACCTTTATTGCTCATATAGCCACCCTTATCTCTCCTATAGCCACCCTTATCGCTCCGGCCAGACAATATCCCAACATACATAACAACAGTAAAATGCTACCCTTATACCCACATAATATCAACAATGAAATACCACCCTTATATCCTCAAAATAACAACTCACATAATATAACAATTTACACGAAACATTATCACGGCAACATAACAAAAATCAATTCACATTACAGTTTGCCCAATGGCCACAACAAATTTCAAGGATATAATACAATCAATTAATTTCACAACAAATAAACCAAAGCTCCACACAATATATATAAAACCTCAAAAATAATCAACAGAGATAGAAAAATAATCAACATATGGCACACCTTCATTAATCCAAATTTAGATAATTATATTAACACCACTTCTTAAGCTCATTTAAGTAATTATTTGCAGAGGAAAAAAATTCATAATGAAATTAGATCCCACGAATATCAAACCATCAAACTCACGGAATTCACAAAAATATACAGGTAACATGCACATCAAATCGTCATATAAAAACAAATTCAATAAATGCGAATTGAAGCATGGCAAACAGATGACTAAATAAATGCCAACAATTATCCAATTTACTACACAATATGCTCAAGACTTTAACTCAATAAAATTTGCACATATAAGCCGAGTACGTACTCGTCACCTCGCGTACACGACTTTTCACATTTCACAAATGGCACATAAGACTCTATGCCTAAGGGGTAATTCCCCCACTCGAGGTTAAGCAAGACATTTGCCTTTTTGAAGTTATGCCGATATTTCAAAATAGTCGTCTTGCTTGAATAAATCCTCCGGACAGCTCAAATCTATTCAAATTAAATTCAATTCAGTAAATACTAATTATAGGAATAAATTCCATACGGAAATACTAATTTTCCAACAAAATCCGAAATTTAACTCAAACATCGTTCGTGGGGCCCACATCTAGGAACCCGATAAAAGTTATAAAATCCGAAAGCCCAATCAATCACGAGTCTAACCATGCCAATTTTACCAAAATCCGACCTCAACTCGACCTCCAAATCTTCAAATCTTATTTTCAAATCCCTAAGTTCAAACCCCCGATTTATACCTCAAAAACATGTAATCTAGTCAGATTATTCGATGATAATTCAATATTATGGAGTAGAAATAATCACAAGGGACTTATCTCAAGTTTTTTCGTGAAAATATTGCTCAAATATCACCCACCCCGAGCTTGAAATGCCCAAAAATGGCAAAAGCTCGAAACCCCTCTCTTTTTGTACTGCCCAGGGGTTTTCGCACCCGCGGTGCTTTTTTCGCACCTGCGGTCTTTGCACCTGCGGCAAAACTTTCGCACCTGCGATGTCCGCACCCGCGGTGATTTCTTCATACTTGCGGTCTTCGCACCCGCAGCAAAACTCTCGCGCCTGCGATGTCCGCACCCGCGGTGATTTTTTCGCGCCTGCGGTCATCGCATCCGTAGTGCCTGGCCAGCCCATGCATTTCCGCTTGTGCGACTAATGCCTCGCATCCGCGAGTTCGCACTTGCAGCCCTTTTTCGCGCAGGTGCGATCATACCAGATGCCCAGCTGCTTTAGCTCCTCCTCCAAATCCAAATTCGATCCGTTAAGCATCCGAACTCACCCGAGGCCCCTGGGACCTCAACATAATACACCAACAAGTCCTAAACGATCATACAAACTTAATCGAGCCTTCAAATCATATCAAGCAACGCTAAAAACACGAATCATACCCCAATTCAAGCCTAATGAACTTTGAAACTTCCAATTTTTACAAACGACGCCGGAATCTATCAAATCAAGTCCGATTGACCTCAAATTTTGCACACAAGTCATAAATGGCATAATAGAGGTAATAAAATTTTCAGAATTAAATTTCGACCCCGATATCAAAAAACCAACCCCCGGTCAAACTTCTCAAAAATTCGACTTTCGCCATTTCAAGCTTAATTCCACTACGGACCTCCAAATAATTTTTCGGACACGCTTCTAAGTCCAAAATCACCATATGGAGCTATTGACATCATCAAAATTCCACTCTGGAGTCGTTTACTCAAAAGTCAACTCTTCGGTCAACTCTTTCCATTTAAGCTTCTAAATAAGGATTGTTCTTTTAATTTAATTCCGAATCTTCAGTAAATCAAACTCGACCACACCCGCGGGTCATAATACATATAGTGAACCTGCTCGAGACCTTAAGTCACTGAACGAGCATAAATTCTTAAAGCGACAAGTCGGGTCGTTACATTCTCCACCTCTTAAACAAACGTTCGTCCTCGAACGTGCTAAGAATCTTTCTGAGGACTTTAAATTACTGAGTATAGGCTTACACACATACCTGTGGTTGATTCTATGATCCCGCAATTTAACACGAGTCCGACAACACCATCGCAATTGAGATTATTTATTTTCTCCATTCTTATAAGCTTTAGAGCAAAACTCCCTAACTCTCCAATCATTTCCAAAATGCCTGATTTTTACTTCGACACACGGTATTAGTCTCAACTGGCTATACCAACTCGTGCCTATGCACACATCAACTTTCTTGATAGTGTTGAAGTACTTTAAAATTTTTCTGGGGTATTTCATTCTTCCCCGCTTAGGATCATTCGCCCTCAAACATATAACATAATTTGTCTCTTTTTTGCACGTCTCAATCCCACAAATATTTTACTAACTCCCAAATTTTTCAAAAATTTTGGCAGAGTCTTCCCTGTAATTGGGCCTAACCACCTGCCAGAGTAACACCAAAATAACTCCTACAACACATCCTCAACCCAACAAAACACCACAAGGTATATATCAATAACACTAATCTCAACATTGCATTATCATAATGATATCAGCACATGAAGCACATCACATGTATGCTCATCACCACATCTCTGGTCTTAAAAATTGTTCATAATTAATTCTAGCATCATCAATTAATCCCATATTAACCACCACCTTGTTTCGAATTTTCACAACACTGACAACAGAATGTGGGGCATGAAGACCTCATGATTACTTACTCCGATTGATGAGTCACATTTAACGCCACATGGACACTCACCTCATAGGCTAAAACTCAATATTTACAGCACAAAAATGGCTGAATATGAATAGAAAATATACAAGAATTATCAAATAAACCTAATAGGTATGACTCCCTATTAATATTATTGTACAAATTAAATTTCACAAAGGGAGAATTTTAAACTCATAAATATTTCACCACAAGGACCTCGTCCTTATATAACTTCCACCGCGGCTTGTAGCCTGGTTTAAATATTTCACATCATATAAAAATACGAGGATCTCGTCCTCAACTCCGAATCACAAGTATTTTGCATATTGTGCCAACTGAAATTTTCAATTTCCTTTCTTTTCTTTTGTTCAATATATTTCATAAACAATTTTCGCAACACATAATGAACCCTCATAACCGTAGGACATATAATTCATAAAAATTGGAATCAATTATTCCGAAACATATTAAACCCACTGTGATGAATAATAAAAATTACTTTTGGACTTATAGCCCTCAATGGTGCACAAAAATAAAAATGATAGACACGACTCACATCCTCAATTCTCCCAACACGGATAACATATAAGTGGGTCACAAAATTACGAAGCTTACCATTAGCGGAGCATAATAGGAGGACTCACCTCAATATTCATGTCATGCCCCAAACCTGGAGAGGCATGGCCGGCACTCGGTACCATACTCGACCCGAGCGTACCACTATGTAACTGTAAACTCTAGAGGGGTAACCCTCAACCTAGGCCGATGAGGCCATATTCTAAATCATCTGAACATATCGTCTCTCTCATCTGAGGGGTAACATACCCAAAAACTCATATATATATATATATATATGTGTGTGTGTGTGTGTGTGTGTGTGTGTGTGTATGTGTGTTCAGGCTGACGAGGCCGCCATAAACATCTACTGATATACAAACTATACATGACTTATCTACAAGCCTCTAGAGATAGTTGAACTGTATCATGGTCGGGACAAGGCCTCGACCTACCCATCAAACC
>AWOL01S0042553.1:6791-42040 GCA_000715115.1 Nicotiana otophora | reverse complement strand
TTTATAATGCCGAGCATGTACGATCCCTTTCCGATGTTCTCGAGCACCTGATATGGTCCTTCCCAATTCGGTCCTAGTTTTCCTTCGTTCGGATTACGGGTATTGATGGTAATTTTTCTTAACACTAAGTCCCCAGGCTTGAAATGGCGGAGCTTGGTTCTTCGATTATAATATCTTTCGATTTGTTGCTTTTGGGAGGCCAATTAGACGAGAGCAGCTTCTCGTCTTTCGTCCGATAGTTCGAGGCTAGTATTCATAGCCTCGTTATTTGATTCTTCCACCGCGAATCAAAATCTGGCACTGGGTTCACCAACTTCGACTGGTATCAATGCTTTGGACCCATATACTAAGGAGAATGGGGTCGCCCCCGTACTGGATTTTGACGTCGTCCGATATGCCCCAAGGACTTCGGGCAGGATTTCTCTCCATTTCCCTTTAGAGTCGTTCAACCTCTTCTTTAAGTTTTGAATGATAGTTTTGTTCATTGATTCGGACTGTCCATTCCCACTGGGGTGGTATGGCATCGATAGTATCCTTCTTATCTTGTGGTCTTCGAGGAATCTTGTTACTTTGCTGCCAACGAATTATTTTCCATTGTCACACACTATTTCGTAGGCTATCCCGAATCGGCATATGATATGATCCCAAATAAAGTCTATAACTTCTTTCTCTCTTATTTTCTCGAACGCCTGCGCTTCAACCCATTTAGAAAAATAGTCAGTCATAAATAAAATAAATTTGGCTTTACCTGGGGTCGATAGAGGGCCGGCGATATCCATTCCCTACTTCATGAACGACCATGGGGATAAGACTGAGTGGAGTTACTCTCCGACTTGGTGGATCATCGGTGCAAACCTTTGACATTTGTCACATTTACGAACAAATTCCTTCGCATCTTTACCCATATCGATCCAATAATACCCTGCTCTGATTATTTTTCGAACTAATGTATCGGCTCCAGAGTAATTCCCGCAAGTACCCTCGTGCGCTTCCCGTAGGATGTAATCGGTATCTCCCGGACCCAACCATACTGCCAACAGTCCATCGAATGTTCTTCGGTACAACGTTCCTTCCGAAGCCAACGTGAATCGAGAAGCTTTAGTCCGTAGGGTTCTGGAATCTTTAGGGTCTGATGGGAGTTTTCCGCTCTTCAAATATTCAATATACTTGTTTCTCCAATCCCAGGTTAAGCTTGTAGAATTTATTTCGGCGTGGCCTTCTTCGATTACCGATCTTGAAAGTTGAACAACATTCCCCGAGCCCGAGTCATCTACCTCGTCCGACGACCCCAAATTCGCAAGCGCATCTGCCTCATTATTCTGTTCCCGTTGTACATGCCGTAAAGTCCATTGTTTGAAATGGTGCAAAGTGACAAGCAGTTTATCTAAATACCTTTGCATTCTACCTTCTCGAACTTCGAAGGTTTTGTTTACTTGACTCACCACCAACAAGGAGTCGCAATTGGCTTCAATGACTTATGCTCTCAAGTTTCTAGCTAGCTCGAGACCTGCATTCATGGCTTCATACTCGGCCTCATTGTTAGTCAACCTAATAGTTTTAATAGAATGCCTAATTGTGCTACCCGTGGGTGATTTCAAAACTATGCCTAGCCCAGACCCTTTCACGTTCGAAGCCCCATCCGTAAAAAGGATCCATACCCCCAATGATGTACCTGATTTCAACAGCAGTTCTTTTTCGACTTCGGGTACGAGGGTTGGCGTGAAATCGGCCACGAAGTTTGCTAAATTTTGAGACTTGATGGCCGTGCGGGGTTGATATTCAATATCGTACCCACTGAGTTCGATGGCCCATTTGGCCAGTCGGCATGATAACTCGGGTTTGTGCAAAATATTACGAAGCGGGTAAGTGGTTAACACACATATGAGATGACATTGAAAGTACGGCCTTAACTTTCTTGAGGCGCTTATCAGTGCAAGTGCCAATTTTTCTAGGAGCGGATATCTAGTTTTCGCTTCTCCTAAGGTTCGACTCGTATAATAAATGGGGAATTGCGTACCTTGCTCTTCTTGAACTAGGACACTGCTTACGGCGACTTCCGATACTGCCACGTACAAACAAAGTTTTTCGTCTATTTTTGGAGTGTGAAGTAGTGATGGGCTTGATAGATATCGTTTTAGTTCCTCTAATGCTTGTTGGCACTCCGGGGTCCAAGCAAAATCGTTCTTCTTTTTGAGTAGAGAGAAAAATTTGTGACTTCGGTCAGATGATCTTGAAATGAACCGGCCTAAGACTGCAATCCGACCCGTTAGCCTTTGTACGGCCTTCATGCTGTCCACAACGACGATGTCTTCGATGGCCTTGATTTTATCGGGGTTAATTTCTATTCCCCGACGTGACACCATGAAGCCGAGGAACTTGCCCGAACCGACCCCGAAAGCACATTTCTCAGGGTTGAGCTTGATGTTGTATTTCCTTAAAATCTCGAATGTTTTCTGCAAATGAGTCAAATGGCCCTCTGTGCTCAGGGACTTAACTAACATGTCATCAATATAAACTTCCATTGATTTTCCTATTTGTTCTTCGAACATTTTATTTACTAGGCGTTGGTAAGTAGCCCCTGCATTTTTTATCCCGAAGGGCATCACATTATAATAATACATTCCATATTTGGTGACAAAATGGAGTCTTTTCCTGGTCCTTCAGGTTCATCTGGATTTGATTATACCCGAAATAGGAATCGAGAAAAGTAAGGATCTCGTGGTCGGTCATGGAATCGATCATGCGATCGATGTTGGGCAGCGGAAAGGAATATTTGGGGCATGCTTTTCAAATCCTTATAGTCCACACACATTATAAGTTTGTTCTCTTTTTTAGGGACTACAACTACGTTGGCTAGCCATTTGGGATATTTCACCTCCCGAATGGACCCTACTTTGAGAAGCTTGGTTACCTCGTCCTTTATGAATGCGTGCTTTCTCTCGGACTGGGGTCTTCTCTTTTGCTTCACCGGTCTAAACCTGGGGTCCAAACTTAGCCGATGCGTCGTTATATCCGGCGGGATCCCTGTTATATCTAAATGGAACCAGGCAAAATAATCGATGTTATCGATAAGAAATTGAACGAGTTTCTTCCTAAGTTCGGGGCTCAACCCCATTCCCAAATATACCTTTCGCTCGGGCTAGTGCTTGATTAACGTGACTTGCTCTAGCTCCTCGATTGTTGATTTGGTGGCGTCAGAGTCATCGGGAATCACGAAAGATCGAGGGACCCTTTGATCATCATCCTCTTCGATTTTCTGGTTGTCTGGCTAGGTTGAAGCCGATGTCTATGATTGCTATTTGGTGTCCCGTTCTCCTTCTGGGCCCGATCCTTTTATCGGCAAGAGTGAGGACATTGGTTTAGCTTTGTCGACGGTGAACATTTCCTTTGTGGCTGGTTGTTCTCCGTACACCGTTTTGACACCTCTCGATGTCGGGAATTTGAGGTCCTAATGTAGGGTCGAAGTTATATCTCTCATGTTGTGGATCCATGGCCTTACGAAAAGGGCGTTGTATCTCATATCGACTTCGATCACGTGAAACTTTGTTTCCCGGATGGTTCCGACTACGTTTATTGGTAGGATTATCTCACCTTTGGTGGTTTCACATGCCATATTGAACCCGTTTAGAACCAGAGTTGCGGGTACGATCCGATCCTGTAGGCCGAGCTGCTCTACTACCTTCAATCGGATGATGTTGGCCGAGCTACCTGGATCGATTAACACACGCTTAATTTTAGTTTTATTCATGAGTACGGATATTACCAGTGCGTCGTTATGAGGTTGGATGACCCCTTCTACATCTTCATCATCAAAGGACAAAGTCCCCATGGGTGCGTAATCTTTAGTCCGAGATCACTTTTCCCTCACCGTCGATGTTTTAGTGTGTTTAAGCACTGGTCTCTGAGGGGTATCGATGTCGCTGATGATCATGTGGATGACGTTCTGCGGTTCTTCTTGCTCGTTTTGCTTGCTGAAATCCCTGTTTTTAAAATGGTTCTTCGCCCTATCACTCAGAAATTTCCGAAGGTGCCCTTTGTTAAATAAGCGAGCTATTTCCTCTCTTAGTTGCTTGCAATCTTCCGTTCTGTGGCCGTGGGTACCATGATATTCGCACGTTTGATTGGGATTTCTTCGGGAAGGATCAATCTGTATGGGTCGAGGCCATTTAGTGTCTTTGATGCGTCCGATGGCTGACACAATAGCGGATGAACCAACGCTGAAGTTATATTCTGATAATCGAGGTGCTTCTATAGGATCGGGATATTTATCGAAGCCGCTCTTACTCATAAGCCCCCGAGAATTTTGTCCTCGATCACTCCTTTGATTGTTTCGAACTGCATTGCGTGCTGAACCGTTGGTCACACGATCTGCGACGTACGGTCGATATCGGTATCTGTTCGACCTTTGTTCTCTGTCGATCTCCTTTTGGTTTTTAGTAACTGTCCTGTTCTGATGAACGGGTCCGTACGGAGCTCCCAACTGATCATCCTCGACCCTAATTTTCGATTCGTATCGGTTGTGTACATCTGCCTAAGTTATCGCTGGATACTCGATCAAATTTTATTTTAGCCGATGTGATGCTGTCGAACTTAGCTCGTTCAACCCTTGGGTGAAAGCTTGTATGGCCCAATTGTCTCTGATCGGGGGTAATTCCATGCGTTCCATTTGAAATCGGGATACGAATTCCCTCAGCATTTCATTCTCCCTTTGCTTTACTTTGAAGAGGTCTGATTTCCATGTTGCAACCTTTATGGCACCAACATGTGCCTTTACGAACGAATCTGCTAACATGGCAAAAGAATCGATAGAATTCGGCGGTAAATTGTGGTACCAGATCATCGCTCCCTTCGAGAGGGTCTCCCCGAACTTTTTCAACAATACGGATTCGATCTCACCGTCCTCCAAATCGTTGCCTTTTATGGCACATGTGTAAGAGGTGACATATTCGTTAGGATCGGTCGTACCGTTATATTTGAGAATTTCGGGCATACAGAATGTTTTGGGGATTGGCTTCGGCGCCGCACTCGACGGAAAAGGCTTTTGTATGAATTTTTTCGAATCAAGCCCCTTTATCATTGGTGGAGCTCCCGGGATTTGATCGACCCTGGCATTGTACGTTTCCACCCTCCTGTCGTTGGCTTCGACTCGTTTTGTGAGTTCGTCTAGTAATTTAGTAATTCCGGGAGTAGTCCCCGATTCTTGCTCGTTAGATTTCACTATGGCAGGCTCTGTTCTGGGGGTGACTTCTCGAAGTGGATTGGAATACGGCCTGCTTTGTGCGCGAGTTTGGCTCTGTAGCTGAGCTATCGCTACTTGTTAGGCTTGTAGCATCTCGAAGATCATACGTAAGCTGGGCTCGATTTTCCCCGCGTTTTGGGTGTCTCGGGCTACGGATCGAGTACCGCCCTGAATGCTTCTTTCCGGTTCGGAACGCTGATTCGCCTCCAAAGCTATTTGTGAATTGACATCCAATAATATTTCGGCTCGAATTTCGGGTACTTTGATTCGAGCCTCGGTGCCATCGTTAATTGGCCTTCCGGCACCGAGTGCCAAGTTGTTGGTTTCATCTTGAAGGCCGGCTTCGTTATCGATCGGTGAAGCTATTTGATTGGTGGTTATTCGTATCTGATCCGAAATTCAAGATGTTTTCGGAAATAAATGCAAAGCACAATGGCGTGTTTTTTCAGATTTGCATCAAATAACCACTGTTATCCTCGGCCCCACGGTGGGCGCCAAACTGTTTACCCGAAAAATAGATAGAGTTAAATATATACGCAGTTCCGAGGATATGTGGCGTAACTTAACACAAAATATAAGGATAAATAGAAATATAAATATAAATTGTAGAGAATGCGAAATAGATAAGGTTGTCAGGAACAATGAATCTTAGGATTCAACAAATAGAATCAATCTAAGAAATCTGAAAGAACGATTCTTTACTGTAGAAGAATATAGCACTTTTATTACAATGTAAGCCCGAGAAAAACTTGTTTTACAGAAATGGTAACCAAGCCCTTTTATAGTGGATGGATTTGGCTCTAAGCATAATAAAATAAACATTCAGTGAGAGACCCATGATAAGTTAGTTTTTCCACAATTTCTGCCAAGATTCTCTCTAGTGGGATTGCGACTTTTGTGTGCGAGCTCGATCTTGCTTAGAACCCTCGATTTTGGTTTGAGCTTGATTTCGACTCGTGCCCGTGATCTTGGTTCGAGCCCGATCCTAGCTCGAGCCCTCGAATTGATTCGAGTTCAATGTTGGTTGGTCTCTGGATTATCAGCATGATAGATCTACTCTGAATTATGGTTCGATTTCAATTCGAGCTTGATAATGATACCGAACTCGATATGGATCGGCCTCCCCGGGTTCGAGGTTAGTTTGTTTTACCTTCGGGATCTTACTTCGATAGATCATCGTTCGAACTCGATCGGACGTACTAAGGCTGAAATCTATTTCGACCGTATACAATATATATAAAGAAAACAAACTGATTTGCGTGTATGTTGACAACTTACGTGAAGGAATACAAAAACCGGATGAACACGGAAATGGCGTCGCACGGAACGCCCAGAATCCGAATGGTTTTGTCATAGCTCCTCCGCTTTCATGGCCGAACTAGTATGCTTTCCAGAACGGTCGACGCTGCAGCCTACCATCATGTTTCGACGATATCAATACTTTTCAAACTGAAAAAGAAGCTTTTAAAATTTGATTTGATTCACGTTTTAAAAATCGGATCTTTGACCATAAGAAATGGCTCTGGATTTTTTACAACATGCATTTTTCTTTTGGATTTCTCATATGTCAGCTGCTTATTGCAGATGTCCGAAATTCGATTTTTCTGTTTTTCGGTTTAACCGAAAACCGAACCATTAAACCGACCGTCGAACCGAACACGAATTTTTTAGAACTATAAACCGCAAACCGACCGAATAAACTGAAAAACTGAAATCGAATAAATCGAAATTTTAGGTTCGGTCGGTATTATGCCCACCCCTAGCTCCAATGCTCCCCCATTTTTGCCCCCAAAATGGGGAATGAATAGTGTTATATCAGATATGGAGTGACACTATTCATCTCCTCCATTACTATTCATCCTTATATTATTATTATTATTATTATTATTATTTAACTCTTTTAATTTATCTCTTTATATATACCTAATTATGTTTATGTAATATCTTTATAATATTAATTTTATATCTTAACTTTGGTGTATAATTTTGATAAATTAATTTTCGTACATTTATTATTTTTATGTAAAACTGTAAGTTAATCGTGACCGACGTTCGCCACAGAAGAAATATTTCGTGATGAAACAATAATCATGCCGAAAAGATGTTGAACGTGCATTCGGAGTTTTGCAAGCTCGTTTCGCAATTGTTGGAGGACCATCACATTTTTTGAGAAAAGAAGTGCTACATGATATAATAACTACATGTATTATACTGCACAACATGATAATAGAAGATGAACGTGATCTTAATGCACTAATTCAAGATGATTGGGAATGTCCACCTCCAACGGTAGAAATGGTAGTAGATAAAAATCACCGATTTGAGCAATTTTTAGCTCGACACAAAAAAAAATTAAGGACAAAGATGCTCATTTTGCACTTCGTAATGCATTAATAGATCATTTATGAGAGCATACTAGAGATAGAAGTTGAATATTTATGTAATATTTAATATGAATTTTACCATAATGTAATATGTATTTAATTATCTTGTATCTCAATGATTTCACTTTTATTTGAATTATCCGTTAATATATATAATCTATAATATTTGCTTACAAATTATATTATTTAAAAATTTATGGTATAAAATAATTTTATATTAAATTATATGTGATGAATATGTAAAAAAAAAAAAGAAGATAGAATTTCTTTAATAGAAATAAGAAAATAAAATTTAAATAAAAATAATAATATAATATTAAAGAGAGAGAAGAATATAAAATAAAATATTCTTTTTTGGAGTAAAAAATGAAATAATGATTATAGTAACTTTTGGAGTTTACTCTATTTTGAAGGAGAAAGCGTCGGAGAGGCCTTAATTAAGAAAGCATGGACAAAGACTCACCACATGATAAAGTGTTTTATTGTTGCTTTTCAATCATTTCAGGTAACTGTATTATCAGTTTTATAAGTTTCAATATAATTCACAGTAATATTAAATATTCGTTTGGTCGTTGCTACAATGCTTGTATAACACATGCTTTCAAATAGTTAATTTAGGAAAAGAAAACAATACTATTTTACGTATCAAGATACAGGGTATCGAATGCCAGTAAGATAGTGACCATAATACATACTCCCTTATTACCTATATATAATATATAATATATAATATATAATATAATAATCTGCAACTAAGATTTACAAAATATGGGCCATCCAGAAACTCACAACAAAACTACCTATAAATCCTCAGTAGGAAAAAAAGGGGACAAGAAAAAAAAGAAAAAAGAAAAAAGAGAAATAAAAGTCTTGATACTTTTATGCGAAGATTCTTCAGTTCCTCTTGAAAACATTGATCTTTATCTTGGAGATTGAGTTAAATTAAAATTTCTCGGACGAATAAAATACTCCGTACACTAATTGAATTAATAATGTTGTCTAAGAGCACACTTTACCAAGTTGAAGAAATAAACAACATTATGACCTTAATATTTTTCTATATGTCACGGGGAATGAAATGCAGTCTTATGGAGTACTTTAATTTCGTGAAACAAGGCTAAACTTGCCCCTCAGTTATTGAATTTTGTTTAAATATACTTTTTTGATAGAAGTAGGCAACAAGAAAAACCTGCCCCCCTAAACGTATCAATCATTTAGATTCTTGTCGTTTTAACAATCCCCAACTGATTAATTGTCTCAAAATTAAATTAAAGTTGGAGCTATATAATTGCCACATGTAATGATGTTCAACTAACTTGACATGTTATGTGCCTTAACAATGATTTAATCTTAATAATTCCTCGCGTTTACTGTGATTTTGTTAATGATTCTATAATCCACACACATACGCCATAATCCATCCCTTTTAGGCATCAAAATATCAGAATCGCACATAGACTAATTAAATTTTCTCTCACAACAAGCTCCTTCACGTGACTTTGTAGCTCTTTAATTTTTTCTAAATTGCTCCTATAAGCGGCTTTGTTTGAAAGTTGTGAGCTCGGAAAGAGAGCTATTTGGTGCTCAATGGAATGCCAACTAGGAATTAGGTTTGGATGTAGTTGAGTATAATTATACCGTTTGACATATTTCTCCAAGTAATATTACTTGCTCAATATGAAATTATTGGGTGTGATTGAGAGGATGTAATTACACTCCCCAATTTTTGAGGGGAAAGTGAGGATTAGTAATAATGACACTGTATAATTACAAAGTAATGTAACTTTTTAATTTTTAATTTTATTTTTTATTTTTCAAATATATTAAGTACTATGTTTTAATAATATTTTATTTTTTATTTTCTTATTCTCATTTTTAACCGTCCAACATATTTCTTATGGTAAGCTTTCATATAATTTTGTAATTTCTCATATTTTGCTTCTTCCTTTTCTATTTTCTTTGTTTTTCCTAGTTGTTAAATATAATTTTGTATTTTACTAGCCTTGTTTTTCTGCTCATTAGTATAAAATAATTATTAACAAAAAATCTTTTTAGACTCATATTTATTATTTTGTTATTTAAAAAGTGCAAAAAATCATAAATTTCATATTTTCTCATATGAGTTGGTAAAATCTTTTATTAGTTATTTTAAGTTAAGATAGCATTTATTTGAGAGATAGTCAAGATACCCCGATAAAAATGATATTAGTTACTAATTTATAATTATTTAATTTTAATTTTTTGAAAAATGCTTTAAGTACCTGATTATAAATAATATTTAGCATTTCTTATATATACATATATTTATCACACATTAATTAGTTAGTAAAAAAAATTAAATCGTTATTGTAATTTTGATTAATTAATTTAAGTAATAATATTATTTATTAGAAAGATACTTAATACTGTTAAAATATTATTTATCAATTTATAATTATTTAATGTACTATTTGATATATTTCGATAGATTAATCTGGAAATTTTTTATTTAATTATGTAATTATACTTATTCGACCAAACATGACTTTGAAGATTATACTATAATTACGTTCAGAAAAACAAACAGATCATTATAATTACTATACTATGTAATTATCAGGGTGTGTAACTACTACTCTAATAATTACGTAGTCAGATAATTACATATGGCTTTCCAAACAGACCCGGAGAATATAAGTTATACGACAAGAATAGTAAATCCTCACGGATTTTAGTAGCAACGCAAAAGTCAAAATAAAAACCAGTCCTATTTTACATGTGAGGTGTGTATAGGGATAGCATGATAGAATTTGGTAATTGGGTGCACCTGCATTTCGTTCTTTTTCACGCTTTAACTGATGTAGCTTTTTATCTTCCTAATTCTTGACTACAGTTACTAATTATTTATATATCTCTTTAGATCTATAGATTCTAGCTAATATAACAGCTTAAACAATGCAAAATATACGAAGACATTATGCTCAATGTTCAAAACTATTGAGAACTAAAGCAAAGTTAATGAATATGATTAGCTAAAACCTGTTAGTACTTTACTGAGAAATAAGATGATCCGTTTAGGTAGAAAATGGTAATATAATTGCATGGGTTCTTTGAATGTAACGAAGCAATGCAAGAAATATTTATCTTGGAGATAACAATATGCTAACTTCCAAAATAACCAGGAAAAACATTTTTTTAATTTAATTTTTCTCCACCGAAGGTATAAAAACTAAAAAGTTCACCCACATGCGCTGTAATATAATTTGATCAACTCCAAAAGGTTAATACATATTTTAGGTTATAAATTAAACTCATACATAGTATAACCAATTACTTAGAAAGAAAAAGACGATTTAAGTGATTTAATTTTATTAGAGTTAATTCAAATATGGTCGTAAATTCAACCACTATAATAATAAAGTTATAAAATTATATTTGTTATATTAAAGTATTTTTTTTTGCTATAATAATAAATCACTAAACTTTATATATATTTTAATAGTATAGTTGTAAATTATTTTTGTATAAACGAACTTTGTCCACTATATGATTATAAGTCATTAATTAAGCATTATCTCCTATAACGACAACACTATAACCATTAGGGTGTTTGTTATAGTCTCAAAAGTAATGTGACTCAATTGTTACGATAGATAAAATTTCAATATGATAAAGAACTTATTGAAATTTTATGACTTTACTTTTTTAATGGATGAAATTTAATAAAAATACGTGAAATTAACACTAATATTATAAGTTAGTTATGATTTTATTTATACATAAAAAAACTTATTCTTTTCTTCCTATGGAATACAAGTGGCGCTATAAAAACTTAACAGGCAATTGAAGCGGACAAAGTTTAAAGCGAAAGATCAGCATCCAGAGATCAGCATTGTTCATTCCATTCCACAGCTTCCATTGCTGGTTCTTAATTTCACGTTGCATCGATCGAACGTAACACCTCTGATCTGCATGCGTTACAGCTTCTTCTTTGTCATTAAATCTCGTCTGGGTTTCTTGATTAATTTGTTCGTTGGATTATCTTAATAATTTGTTTGGGAAAGGTAGAAGCAATACTAAAAATGCAGGAGCATCTGATCCCTTCGTCACCATCAACACCTACCCGAATCCGGCGTAGACGGACGCAGGAGGTGGTATATATAGCAACTTCTTTCATCTTTTTATTACTATAGTATAAACTTGCTTTATAGAGTCTCGATTTTACTATAGCATAGGAGTAACTTATATGTGCTGACGGTGCATAACGTGACTTGCACAAATAAGTCTAATTTGAGATAATCTGAATAACTTGCTATAACCGGTTAAATTAGTTAGAATACATTTGTGAAAATTGAGCTATGCTTGGTCTATGCAGCAGCTTGATTATTTGGTGATGATCTCAAAGAATTTGTAATTCTAATGCTGGAGATAAATTTAATTGATTTTTACCAAATAACTAAAGTTATAATGTCAACAACCAAGGCATTATATATTCGTGTGTGTACCAGAATGCTAAAATAGTTAAAGAGTGTATAAATATCTAGCAATGGAGGAATAAATGAAATAATACGTAATTTTTATGCTGGGATTGTTACGTTGTACAAAACATTTCTCCACTAATTCATCAGATGTTGCATGCCAAGTGTTCCCTTGCATGCATGGATCACTATAATGCGTTACGCTTGTGGACCGATTGCTAAATATGGTCACTTTGGATATCCATTAAACTTGGCATCTCTTTAAGAGAATTCATCTAACAGTTATGGTTGCAAATATTTGCACATGATATGAATATTATTAATACTTGAGGTACACCTAATTCTAGGAAGGAGGGATATAAGAGGTAGTCCACTAGCTCCCAGCAATTTTACTGCTGCAGGCTGCAGCTTATATATATACACATTTGAGGTCATACTTAGCATATCGATTCTTACTTTTGCTTGTTCATGTTTCCTTATTAATTAGTAGAGGATGGATTGGTTAACTTGTAGAAATCTTATACAATTAATTAAATTGATATCTCATCTAAATGGCCTGCTTATATTGTCTTTCCTTTTCCCTATCTTATATATTAATTCTGCTAAGCTGAATAGATGGAAGATAATGAGTAGTTTTACTGTGCTACAATTTGTGGTTGTTTGGCTAGAGAAGTTGAACGTGGTTAATTTTGTTCATGTCAGATATTTCCTGAGCTAAGCAAAGTAGATGAACAAAACAAATATAGATCAATGTGGATTCGAACGTATTCTTCTCTATGGATGGTTATAAGCATCATCATCATTCTATACTTGGGTCATCTGTATATTTGTGCGATGGTCGTTGTCATTCAAATAATCATGACCTTCGAGCTATTCAATCTACTTAGAAGACCTGATGAAGATAGATGCCTACCTGGATTTAGGCTACTAAATTGGTAAGAATTCCCCTGTATGTAACTTTGATTGCAGCTACTCAAAATGGAAATATATATAACTGGAATACTATGCATTTTATATATATTGTTCAGGTACTTTTTCTTCACAGGCATGCTGTTTATGTATGGACGCATACTAAGCCAACAGCTTGTGAACACTGCAACTTCAGATGAATTCTCATATAAGCTAGTAGGCAAGGTCATAAAGTATCAGATGGTCTTTTGCTACTTTCTGTATATTTCAGGTCTGTTCATCTTCTTAAAAAAACTTCCATGTAATTAATTTGGATTTCTACAGTCTGCCTTTTATAACCTTGTTATTTCATGCAACACTTGAGGTGACATATTTTTTTGACATCCAGTGGCTTCAAATATGCCTCTTTTCTTTTTCTGGTCAAGATATCATTTATGACTATGTGCGGCTCCATATGTAGTAACATATACGTCTGATCGATTCTTGTATCAGTTAATGTGCCTGTTCTGTATCACAATCTAAACATGATGTCAATAATGTGATTCTCATTTGTATTTGCAGGACTTGTGTGGTTCATACTAACACTAAAGAAGAAGACATACAAGTATCAATTTGGTCAGTATGCATGGACGCACATGATTCTATTTGTGGTCTTCACTCAATCCTCTTTTACTGTAGCCAACATATTTGAAGGCATTTTCTGGTAATATATGTTTTCAGGAAGTTAATATGTGATGTTCTAACAATTTTTACTCCTGTTGATCGATGCATTAATTAAATGCTTCTTTTGGTTATATCATTGTATTATATATCTTAGATCGATATTATACGGCATAGCCTTATGAAGCATACAAGGAAAGAAATACCTAAACCTCCCCTAGATAGATGCTTTTTTTTTACTGTCTGAGTTTATCTTTTCAAAAATGCTAAAGAATGCATAATTTTGTCTGCTCTTTATCTTATCTGAGAGTTATGGAGTGAAACCTATATCTCTAGTTAGTTGGACCTCAAAATTGTATCTTTGGAGATTGAGGCAGCTTAAGTATTTTCATCTTGATTCCCGTAATTCAAGAACTGCTTCATCTACTATGTAATTAATCTATACTTGCACCTTAAGCTATGGCAACAAAATTAAATTAAAATATGCTTCCCTGTCCGTTAGTGGTAAGTTGGGAATATTAAAGAGAATCACGTTTTAAGGCTTGTGGATACTTATTCAAAGAAGTAGCAAATTGTTGGCCAGAGATGATCTTAACTATCGTGGAGTTAGGTCACTTTCTTTACGTACTGTAGATCGATCGAGTGCATCGACATTAATATTTAATTTTACTGTTGCAGGTTCCTTCTTCCAGCATCACTTATAGCTATGAATGATGTAGCAGCTTATTTCTTTGGTTTCTTCTTTGGGAAGACACCTTTGATCAAGCTTTCTCCAAAGAAGACATGGGAAGGCTTCATTGGAGCATCTATTGCCACTGTGATAACAGCTTTCTTGGTCAGTGGCACCTTTTCAGGACTTCCAGTTTTCTTCTGCTCTTTTTGACCAACTGATAGTATTTTTTACACTTGGTTGAGATAAGAAGTAGTTTTGTCATTGTATTCAAGACTTAACAATAGAGGGAGGACTTGATCTTGTTCTGTTCTTGTGCAACTGCTTATAGTTGTAGATATATTTGGTTGAGAATTCAGGGGTGGAGGCAGAAGTCTGAGCTACAGGTTCGGCCGAACCCAGCAGCTTTTGCTCAAATAGTATATTTTGTGTTAAAAAATTCATTAAATATGTATAAATATTAAATCTAGAACTCAGTCATTAGCAATTGAAGTCGTCGTTATAAAGAGAACCCATAAGGTTGAAATCTTGGCTCCACCCTCTAGTATTTTGATTCTTTTAGGTGGTATTTGGCTTGTTACTTGATCTTCCCTCCTCTTTCTAGAAGGGCATACACAGAAAATTTTTATGTGAAGCACTATCAAAATGTGAATTTGGTAATTGAAATTTTCAGCTTGTATGCAGTTTGCAAATTTGCTTGGCCGTTTCCAATGGTTGACATGTCCAAGAAAGGTAAGATCTTTTATCTTTCAAGTTACTCTTTGTCGAAGATTTTTTTGGCTACAATTCTTGGTGATTACTTATCTAACAATGCATATGCAGGATCTATCGACTGGTTGGCTTGAATGTGATCCTGGTCCTTTATTCAAGCCAGAATACTATTCTATAGCTGGATGGCCTCAATGGGTGAGTCTGCATCAATAATACCTTTCTGCTAAAACTATGACCTTTCTGGAACTGTTTTGGACAATTCTTTCTACTAAGGATGTATGGTCTTTATTACTTGTTGACTTTTGAAGTTTGATGATTTTTTTTAATCAATATTATCAACGTTCTCCTACTAGCTTGGGACTAAGGCATAGTTGATTGATTGATTGATTGATATCAACTGCTAACAATGTAGTCTCGGTAGTTCCCCGAGAAACTGTCAAAATCAATGAAATTTTGTTATAAACGATGGCTCAGATCTGCTACAACTGCTAGTTGAATCTAATTTTTTAACAAGCTGGTATTGAGTTTTAAAAAAACACAATTCTAGAAGTTTGTATCGTTCAAGTCACACCCTAAGTCATCTAATTTGTGCTTGATGAAATAATCCATTGCTTAGGCAATCTTGATGTTTAAATGCCGGAACTGCATCTAGCACTCAGTTGTTTTACTCTATAATAAGCATTAACAGCATCAATAACAACAAACTCAGTGTAATCCCACAAAGTGGGGGCCAGGGGAACAGAGTGTACGCAGACCTTACCCCTATCTTACTAAGGTAGAGAGACTGTTTCCGATAGACCCCGGCTCAAGAGAAAAAAAACTAAAAAAGAAGCAGAAACAAGAAGTAGTAACCATAGCAAGCAAAGGTGATATAATAATCGAAGCGATTACTCTATAATAAGCACAATATTATAAACTTTCTCAGCTCTACATTTAACATGAAATTCCTCTGCTGGTTACAGAACTTACATACTCATTATCATTTAGTGAATTCTTACAGTTCCCTCTGAAGGAGATATCAATACTACCAGTGCAATGGCATGCTTTATGCCTGGGTTTATTTGCGTCAATAATAGCTCCGTTTGGAGGATTTTTCGCTAGCGGTTTCAAGAGAGCCTTTAAGATCAAGGTCTGTACAGCTGTTATTGGAAATTGAATAGTATTGCCTTTCTACTTTCTACTCACTGATTTCTTCCATTTACATGGAATCGTCCAGGACTTTGGCTATTATATTCCAGGACACGGCGGTTTCACTGATAGGATGGATTGCCAGGTAATACTCAAGAAGCAGTTATCTTCAAACTAAAGAAAATACTTGTGCCCTGAGTCTTTTACAAAGTAAAATGTTTTGGTTCATCTTAAATTTTTTGTTAAGATGATAGAGAGTTGAAGCATTTACTTGATAATTCTTGTTCAGACACAAAATTACTTCCTTTTATTTGAAGTTCAAGTCTTCTTTAGCTGAGGGTCTCTAGGAAACAGCCTCTCTACCCCTCCGGCTAGGGGTAAAGTCTGCGTACATTCTACCCTCCCCAAACCCCACTTGTGAGATTTTATTGGGTTATGTTGTTATTTGAAGTTCAACCGTGTAAGCTAAAAGCTAAGGTTGTGTTACATATGTGCAGATGGTGATGGCAATTTTTGTCTACATCTACTACCAGTCATTTGTTCCTCAGGACTACTCCGTTGAGATGATTTTAGATCAGGTAATAACTGATTTTCTAACCGACAGCAAAAGGTGAAAGTTACATGCTGCACTTAAACATTTGCTGTGGCCATATTTTGCACTAAAAATATATGAAAAATATAGTCAAATTGGTAACATTGCTTGTGAAAACTACGCTTCAAATGGATGTGTTGCTTATTCCAAGGCACAAACCAAGCAGATAATTAAAAGAACTAAACTAATTGAAGATGTTGAATAACCGTGGATAAGTAATCTCTAACTGATTCTCTTGCTACTGCAGATCGTAAGGAATCTCAGCTTTGAGGATCAGAAAGCACTTTACTATAGGCTGGGCCAGATATTTCGGCAGAGACAGCTAGAAAACTATTGAACAGTACTTCTGCCGATTCGCGCACAATATTTCTTCTTGGTTGAGATGTTACGGGTGTCCATTTCTGCACATTTACTCTTCTTAAACTCATATTCAAAAGTTATGCACCAAAATTTTCTCCCTGTTTCTCTCACTTCCCTCCATTTCTTTTATCTTTTCAAAAACTTTTTGAGATTTGGTCACTGATCGCAAACACCAGATCCTGCGAAACAAATGTAGGGTTAAAATTGTTATTATGTCAATCCTAGTTCTCCCCAAGTTGGTATATTTTGGTAAACAGAAATTTAATGTGGGGAATCCTTACTTGCCAAGATCACCCTTAAATAATATAGGATGCTTCATTAAATTGCTTAATCACATAATTTAGCAATAAGAAACAGAGTCAGATCGGGTAATAGAAGGTACACCAATAAGCAGCTTATGAATGTACATCAGTAAACAGCTCTGGAGTGCCTCTCAAAATACATATAGTTTCAGTTCACCAACTTTAAAATGGTGACTTTTTGGATTGTGATACGGAAATCAGGATGATTAATCAGTCTGGAAATTGCATCAGTTGAAAAAAGCTCCTTCAAACCAAGCCAACAATCGGGTAGCACTATAAGTTGTGGAAACTTGATACTGCTGAAACTTCGCTTGAAGCATTTGGCCACATCAGTTGCTGACGACCACCAACACCATGCATGGTGCTATAGAGGATGACAGATTTCTCAGAAGCATCAAATTAAGTCGAAAGCTTATCCTTTCTTTGAACATTGAACATCTATGTCTTTTCACCTAGTTATGTACTGAATATCTGCATTTTCCCTTAGCCATTCAAGTACTTTAGCCCCTTCAAGTACCTCTTGTACCTGGGCAACATTAAGGGACCATCAGACTCTGCACTTTTACTTAATATGGAAGACAAACATAAGACTTGCTTAAACTGGCAAGATAGAAAGAAACATCAGCTAATCCAGTCAAATTGGAATATCAAGATAGTTTCCACATTTCTATTATTATCAAGTCGCTTGAGATTCTGCAGTCAACTATATTTAAAATGTTATTGTCAGAACAATTCAATTAAATTCTAACCTGTTGCTTAACTCGATCCTCATCGTACTCCTGTTGAGACTTTTGGAATTCTTCAATTGAGTTCTGAACCTCTTTCACTAGCTCCTCTGTTGAAAACTGCAAAGTCCAGTAAATGACTAATGATCAGAAAAGGTAAGCTGCACTATCAGCATGCCTAAGTATTTGAATCTTTCACGGGGCTACTGAATGGCACAGGTAAAATGCGTAGGAGCAGAGCATAGATAAGCAGATGGTGGTTGTTATTGTTGTGCAGTCTTGCTCCTTACCGGAGAGCTAATTACTTTTGAATGCTCGCCGTACTCGGTCAAAGTAAAAGGGATTTCTTTCCCACTATTTTCATTATTTTATTACCTTGCCAAAACACGTGCAACTGATACTTGTAACAAATTAGAAGGCTTTGAGGTTACACCAGAGCCAAAGGGGGCTGAGATAAGGAAGGTCAGTTAACCTACTAATAACTTTTAGAAATTTTAAGCAGCCAATGATAAAGATGAAGGGAAAAATAGTTATCAAAATTTTGATAGGGGGATCATATATGACATAAAGACGGCATGTACCTGCAAATTTTCACGTGTAAATATGTCACCAACAGCTAAATTTTGCTTTATAATACTTGTTATATTTTCTTTTTGTGCTTCAAGGAACTCATTCACGGCCCTTGGGCTTGATAACGATGCCAGCTGCTGTTCGCTCAGTTTCATATTTGCCTAAAACAAAGATAATGATTAGATCAGAGCATGCACAGAAGTCCATAAATGTAGAAACAACTGAGTGGTGAATGCAGTGCTGACCTGCAACTGTAAAAGTTGAGCTCCATAGAGTTGTCTTCCTTGCTCTTCGAAGAGAGATTGAGGAATATCAACTTCAACCATCTAGATCAAAAGGGAAAATGTCATAACCTCATCATAAACAAAAGGTTAACAAAATGAAATCTAATACATGTATGCAAATAGTCACCAAACTTAGGGTCTATGTGTGAGTGCGAGTCTGCGGCACAACAGGATTACCATATCTCAAACATCAACAATTTTTTAGTAGTGAACAGAGCAAATGGTAACAATAAAACCTAAGTAATTCTCACCGACTAGGGGTATAGAATTTATTCGAAGAATTTTGTTATATAGGAAACGGACTGCATGTTCATATGGCCCCAAGCCCATGATCAGAGTCAAGGGAAAACTCAGCTTTTGATTTGCAAGCATGGGTTGATCCGAAGAAATTTGTCAATCAAGTAACACATGGTCACTATGGCTTGCATGTTTTCATTTGCTAGATACGACTGTTAAATAAAATAAAAAAAGAAATGAAAAGAAACCTTGTATAGCTGGTCTAAGATAGCATTATCAGTTGCTTGGTCTTTAGCTGCCTGTTCAACTTCAAGACATCTTTGTAGCAATGCTTGCTTTACCTGCAAATTATTTAGCAGGAAATTTCCTCAACTTCGATGTCATTCAGGAAAATAAATTGCTTTGCTATAACTCCTCTGCACATATGAGGAAAAAAAAAAGAAGCAGTCCTACCTCCTCAATGGAGCTGCATCCCGGGATAAGCTTATCAGCAATCGAGTCATTCACCTCAGGCAAATCTCTGTAGAACAGTTCTTTACATTCAACCTGATGAGAAAAACAAAAGGAAGAACTTTCATCAAATTAAACTGTATTGTACATATTAATCATCTAAGTAGGTTTCTTCCCTACTCAACCTAATTTGGCAAAAAGCTCGCAGTGATCTAAAAACCCCACGATCAATCAGTCTTAAAGTTAAACTAACTTTTGCTTAGAAACACTTAACAAAGATCCTTATTCAGATGAGGACAAAATGTCCTACAGCTAAGACTTGAAAAATAAGAAGTAGATTCCACATCAATTTCAACTGACCAGTAAGATTATGCAATTCTTCTCTATAGCCACAACCAGCAATATTGTTAGATGTGCTTTAGTCAATTCTTGAAGTCAACTACTTCTTTGAAGTATTATGGATAAAGTATTTTCGTCGGTATTAGTAGTGACAGTAAACATGGGGCATTCGGTCAGGGAATGCAACAAAAGAGAGAAGGAAATCTTGCCTAGATGGAAAAGTGAGAGATGATAAACAAAGTAATCATAACTATTTACATGACATTGAATTCACTTGAAATCTTTATCAGGTGGCATAGGAACTCACTGTGAATTGAGCATGAACACCACGAAGATCCTCTTGTTTCCATGAGTCTGGAAATACCAAAGGGAATGACTTTGTTTCACCACGTTTAATACCAACAATTGAGTCAAGAAAACCGGGAAGGACATTATCCCCATCTTCCGTGTCAAAGTTGAAACCTGAACCACAAATATAGATACAATCAGCTCAAACACTTTCAATAATAGGACAAGCAACTAAAACATACTTGGAGACAGTATTTCATTGAAAAATGATATATTGAAGAAATACTAGCCTTTACTCTCTGCAGCAGGTATGCTTTTAGCATCTGATCCATCTTGTTCAATCGTAGTTGCTGATATATCAATCACTGCAACATCGCCAACCTGGAGAATTTTTGGATACTTATGGTAACAAAATATCCTATGCATAAAACAAAAAGAATATCCTTCTCAAATACTTATGTATGTCTCTGGACTTAATCTCAGTGCCAAATGCACAGAAGTTGGAGAATGCAACAACACCTATATGATCACTACTCTGTAAATGAGTATGCTAGGAAGAAGAGAAACCAAAATGCTTTCCAACATCAAAGTCAGTTCGTGCTAATGAAAGTAAAAGATAATGCTTATATATCACAAAAGGAAGGTCGCAAATCATATCATAACTTTTCAACTTGTGCTCGTGCTGGGGGCTGAAAAATGAAGGGATCTTTACACAAATAACAGGCCGGATTCACTATTTACTTTTCAAGACAGTATACATAGATTATACACTAATTATACATGGTTATACACATATTAAACATGGATAATACATATATTATACATCCGCTAGGTATTGTTAGTTTAAGCAGTTGAATGGGTGGCTATTTAGGTTAATTCTTCAAAATAAAAGGGTTTTTGCATTTTTACTCAGCGTTGAAAGATCCTCATTTTATCGCATGAATGATATCACTTACCCAATTTAAACTGTCATTTGTAAAAATGTTTCATTTTATTGCAAATGGTGTAAACAGAAATGAGGTGAAGAAGGGTTTCAGCGGCGAGGTGAGGAAGCGGCTGTGTTTGGGGGAAGGTGCGGTGCAGGCAGAAATCCGTAGGAGCTGTTGAGTTGCATCTGATTTTGTGAACTCTTAAGCAAAGAGGATAAAATGGCATGCATATTCACAAATGCTGATTTAACATGTTCGATGTATAATTTAGGCGCTAAACTAGTACGGAAGCAGAGAGAAGAGTTAAACAAACTCATTCAAATGGTTAGACCAAGGAACCAATGGTTATACCTGTAAACCCCGATCAGTAACAATTTTCAATGCACCCAGAGACTTGTGACGCCGTGTAAATTCTTTTTCTGAAGCTACCTGAGCATCCATATCACTGTCAAGCTCAACAACAACCTTAAGATTCTTATATGCATTTTCAGGTTTCCACTTGATTTCAGGAGCCACATCAACAATCACATCATACCTAAAATCATCACAAATCACAGGTCAGGACTTCCCTTACATTTTTATGGCCATAGGACATCGCATATATGATTTCTCAAGTTGACCAGGATCTTCAGGTGATATGCCCCTCAAAGGCGGTACCACCTCTATTAGTATTGACTAGATCAAACTCTTCTCACCTTTCAATTTTAAAGCTAATAACAGCAACTGTAAATCATGAAAAGCGCAAGTCTAACCACAACGAATGAGATTGTTATTACTTTTATTTTATTGCCGAGGAGAAGACATACAAAGACTAGGCACATGTCTAAGAAAAGATGGCATAAAACAGCTTTTGAACAAGTCGGCATGACACGAAACTCATCATTGTTATTTTCTTTTTAATTTCCTTCTTAAGGCCTATGCTGCACATCTAAATTTTTAAATGTTAGAGATGTAAACTCCAGAACTTATTCGGTTAGCACTGAAAATTGTTTGATAAATAAAAAATGCCAAAAGTTTGTAAGCATCTAACACGAGTTTATAACATGCCAAGAAAAAGCATTTTGCACAGAATTATCTATCTGGTCAAACTCGAAACCATTGCTTAACAGAGATGCACATAAGATTGTTAGCATTTATGAAATAAAGAGTACTGTTCAGAAAATTACCCAATGCAGAAGGATGATTTCATTGCCACCAGTTTTACAGTTAATTGGTCAGCAGTACAGCATTTACTTTAATCAAATTAGAAGCTGTGGAAAATAAAGTTTACTAACTACAAATTTAATTTGAGTCTTCGAAAAACCTCAAGGAATTCGTAGACACATAGGTCTTTTCCATGTCTGTGAATTTGGTCGCAATGCGAATTGAGTCTTCCAATGCTTTTCCAGTAACCTACAGTTTAGCAGCATACAGTGCATCAGAGTTAGCAAACCAAGAAAGTAGAAAGCTCATTCGAACAATGTAAATTCCCTATTATTACTTATAAGCAATAAAATATTTCGAATCAAGATACAAGTTACTTCCTAAAACTGCCAAAACAGTATTGACAGACATCACTTTGGCCCGGCTTTCTGTTTATGAGATACACCAGAGGTGAAAAGAGTTCCTAAAACTTTCAGGTACAGAAGCAGTTTGACAGGAAGTGAGTAAAAACTCAAACCTCAAATTTGTAACAACAGTTCTAGAAGCTTAAGCTGTTACAAGATTAATAAATTTGTAAAAATAGCATGACGACGCACCGAAGACATGGCATGTGGAAGTGTTCTTTTCAGAATAGACTCTACTGCAGCTTTTTGAACATTTTGCTTCCCAACATAGCCAACGAGGATATCTTCTGGAACATTCTTCCCAGGACGAAATCCAGGAACCTGAACAACATCCATTGAATTAAAATCCAGAGTTGGAGCGGATCGTCAAGGAGATATTTAGTGAAAAGATAGGCAGTGGACCAGCAGTTGCCATGGAGTTTTAAATCATACTCAATAATAATATGGATCATGGCAATAAATGCTCATATCTAGTATTCATAAGAGGACAAAAAGTATAAAAACAATATTTAAGAACAATCAAAAAGTCATAGTCTTCCCCTCAAGACTAAAATTAGCTTCAAGAATGGAATGAAGAAACAGTTATAAATTCAAAAAGGTTTCCATCTAGCACCTTTGAGTGTTTCATGAACTCTCTTATGACTCTTCCGTAGCAATCCTCGCATACAACAGTTGGAACTTCTACAGTCAATCTGACCTGCGAAAAGCAAAAGAATTGAAGTTATGTAAGTCAAATGATGGACATGATAATGACATCTTTTCCTTCTAGACATTTAAACAAAAGAATATGTGAACATTCAACCCTTTGGATACTTCACTACAATAGATAGGGTCAAGCTAAATTTCTAATTCTCAAAAATGACTATTCCTGATATACTTGGAACACTTTGTAATGCATTGACAATCAAGGCAGCTGACAACTATGCAATCAAAAGTTCTTTCAGAAAAAGAAGAAAAAAACCACTTTCGCCCAAGATAAGAATCCGTAACAAAAATTTAAAGTTGAAAAATAAAATAAAGAAACTAGTCACTAGGTTAGAATTTTATTGCCCCCTCTCCCATTTTATGTAACATTCTCATTTTTAGTCCGTTACAAAAGGGATGACAGCTTTCTTTATTTAGAAATAATTTTCCTGTCTACCTCAATGACATGATTTTATCGCCACATAAATGTCAATGGCAATGTTTTAATCAGCAAGTTTCAAAATTCTTTCTTAATCCCAGCCAAACGTTTGTGAAGAAAATTAAAACTTGGGGTTTAAAAAGAAAGCAAAAGACACTTAAAGAAATTAAATAAGCGTACTCTGGAATTGGGTTCCTGGGTTTCAGTAACATGAATATCAGCTGGAAGTTTATCTTTATCAACAGTATCAACAACGCCGGGAGCTGCTGAGGCTACGAAACGAGCTGAAGAAAGCTGCTGCTGTTGAAGAAAGGAGAATTGGCGGGAAGATAAAGTGGGTACTATTTGTTTGAGAGGAGAAGAGAGCAAGAATTTATCATTGGGTTGAAGGAAATGAGCTTTTGTATTGATAGATGGGGAATGAGGTGATGGAAAGGAGAGAATAGAGGGCTTGAATTGGATTGCAATTGGCGTTGCCATTTTTTCAGTTCAAAGCCAAAGTTGCAGAACTGAAGATAACACTCCCCTGTCTCCCCACCCACCCTAAGCCTTATTTAGAGCAATTTCCAGAGTAGGATAGGGTACGGATTCAAAAACATATTCCTATCTTTTAATTAAAATATATTCCTATCTTAACTCACATTATTTCATAGTAAAAGAATATATTTAAAGTATTTGAAAAAATATTGTAGTAATAGAAAAAACTATTTGACTTGCCTAATGTAGGAGATGATATAATAGCATATTTTTTCATGAATTTTACTTTTGTAGATAGACAATATAAAAGAATTTTTACACTATTACAACACATAAAAATTAATTATATATAAATTTATTGAAGGTGAAAAATAAGAAAATATAACAAATTACACTAATAGTGTAAAAAATTAATGTAGAAATAGTTATGATTCTATCATAAATCCCTCCCTCTTCATTTTCGTCTCTTTCACAACGTGCTATTTGTACATTATTAACATCTCAAAAAAATATCATTTTATATTAACAAGAACATGAAATCCATTATATTTTATTAATAGAAAGGAAACCAATACGACGTCGTCTAGGTGGTCAAAACAAGAAATGTGTGAAGTGTACAAAACGGAAGCATCTATGTCCACTAACTCAAGTCATTTTTACATACTAAAACACAGCCCAAGATTTCGTCAGCAGAAAGATTGTTTGCCATGGCTCGGGTAATCTCAAGTCCCATTGGACTCCACAAACTGAGGCCTTTCCATTTTAGACCCCATCAGTCTTTGCACTTTGTTAAACCTTCCATTTATCAGCTGAAAAATGTTGGCAAGTATCAAAGAATATATTGTCAAACTGACCCAAAAACAGGCGACTGTTGCCAAGAAAACTCCAACCCACCTGAATCTGCAGTAAAGGTTTAATCTTTTCACTTTCCTTGAATATTTTTGTTTAGTGTGATAGAAGAAGGAAGAAATTGAGCAACCCTTTTACTTAAGGGACCTTTTGGGTAAAAGACTGCAAGCATTCATTAATACTGTTGTTAATTGACTTGCTTATAAAGATAAAAGAGTGTTGTTAATTCACTTATATTATTTCTTCGTGAAAAGGAAAAAAATAGTGTTAATAAAATACAACCATACCTGCTTATATTTGGAAAACTCTACCTTTCTTACACTTCCCTGTATAATTTCTGCACAAAAAGGAAAGGAATTAAGTCCATTCGTATCAACTTTGAATGTTGCAATGTTTGAAGTTTTGCTGGTGAGATGGTATATTTACATAGAAAGTATAGCTAGCGGGTGCGATCTAATTTTGATGTTGATATACATAGTTTTGATTGGCGTTTCAGCTTTATCAGTGTAGACTAAACCTATTCTTATTGTATGCCCTTGAATCTGATATACATGTGTTGCTCTGCAGGATAAGTCTTCAGGTGTTGACACTGAGATTAGTAAAGCTGAAGTCTCTGCTCCATCTTCTGGTCCTGAATATCCGACCAAAGACTTCAATCGGCGGGTAGCACTAGTGTCTGTCCTTGCAGCACTTGGACTTTTCTCTTCACAAAGAGTAGATTTTGGTATTCCTTCTTTGAAAGATATCACGGCTGCGGCATTGCCATATGAAGAGGTTAGTGTTCGAGCACGACCATCATATCTTATGATAAATTTGTTTTGTTGTGTATTCATATGTGGGTAGGACCTGGACTTTCAGGTATTCCACGGTTGGATGAACTTGCAATTAGTGTTTTTCTCGTAAAACAGGATACGCAGGAGTATTTTGCTTTTGTTTTAAGTTATAAGTTCTATTGAAGATTTTAGGAAGCTTATCGTCCAAATAAAGGTTATGTTGTAAAATGGAAATGTTTTTCTTGCACATAGATAATTAGTACTTACTATTACTACAAGGCAAGGATAATTTGAAATACACTATTAGATTTTGCTTTAAGAAACTCTGCAGTAATAATGGTTCTCTGTTAATGTGTCAACAAGCTGGCAATGAGAAAGAAAATTGATGGACAATGAGCTCGCCAAGAGCTACCTTCTCTTGGATAAAATGATTATAAATGCTTACATGTTTGATCCTAGAGTGAGAGATTGGATTTAATGAGATACACGGTGCCCCAATGTTATAACAAAAGTTTATAGGCTGCTGATTAAGAGGGACATGAAACTTACCCAATATTTTGTATCAATTGAAATACTGCAAATTCAGAAGCAAGGGTTCTAGTCAGCTTCATACTCACTAGACCTCGCTATGTTTAAAATTACCCTCCTTTATACTATCGGATCAAAAGAACCCCTACCGTCTTACTATCCAAACAAATATACCCCTAACTTGACGGATTGGATACGTGGCACCTTTTTATTTTTATTTTTTTATTTTTGATGAAGTAAAAGATATTATAAAAAGCATCAAGAAGATGCTAAAGAGCACTGTCCAGGTGCTAATACAAAAGCTGATATGTTAGCTCTGTACAGATGGTCCTATGCTAGTGTTAGGGAGCTAACAAAATCCAAAAATAATTCGGGGGAGCTAATAGGGGAGAGGTTACTCCAGCTATTTAACAAAACTATACAATTAGCCTTCAAGGAGTAATTTGGAGTTGCTAAACCCTCAAAACATCTTCTATTCCTTTCTGTCCAAATAGCCCAAAAAATACATCCAGGAATCATTTTCCAAGACTTGGTACCTATCCAAGACTTTTAGTCCATCCGGTCTTAGATTAGATGCGACCCACCCCGTTACCCGTTGCCCGACCCATTAAATTTGGTGAAGAAACACCCGACTCTCTCTTAAGAAATCACCATCATGAGAAACATCATCCTTTCTTGAATCCTTCACCTCCTTTTTCCTCCCTCTCCGCCCTCTTCTCTTACTGGCGTCCATTACTTTTTTCTAATTCTTTGATGAAGTACTGCCAAAGCTAATCAAAATATGGGTAACGGAAAAGCAGGTAAAAATGGGGGAAAACCTTGTGAAGGAAAAAAGGAGATGAGACTTTGGGGTATTTTGTTTTTGCCTTAGTGGAGCTAGTGCTGCCACCTTGGCGGTTTATTCTTACCCTATGCCACCAATTTGTTTTGATACTTATTTAATCAATTTTAATTTGGGTATTGGTGTGATTCTGTTGTTTTTGTACATTTTTTGTGCTTTATTGAGTAATTTGGAGATAAAGTAATAATTGGGCATCCATGGTGGTGCCGCTTGTGGAGGTGTTGGTAGCCTTACCAAGAAAGTTAAGCACTGTAAAATCTGTGGACCAACAAAATCATAGAGGACAAGTGTTAAATGTAAATTTTTAATTTTTCTAGTAAAAATCAGTTGTGTATGATTTGGGCGATTTTGCTTTTACTAAGAGAAGCAGGTTGTATGATCTGGGCGATTTGGATTTTATTGAGAGAAGCGGGTTGGGGGTTTTAGGAGTTGGAGGGTTGGAAGATCTACTTTTCAGACCTTTTTTTGGCGGGTCAAATTTAATGGGTCGGGTAACGGGACGAGTTGCGTCTAATCTTAGACTGGATGGACCAAAAATCTTGGATGGGTGCCATGTGGCCAGTCCGTCAAGTTAAGGGTATATTTGTTTGGATAGTAAGACG
Source organism: Nicotiana otophora (assembly GCA_000715115.1). Lineage (NCBI taxonomy): Eukaryota > Viridiplantae > Streptophyta > Magnoliopsida > Solanales > Solanaceae > Nicotiana > Nicotiana otophora. The sequence continues at coordinate 14,066 of AWOL01S0042553.1, read as the reverse complement.
GTAGAGGTTCTTTTGATCCGAAAGTATAACGGGAGGGTAATTCTAAACAATTTCTAATGGTAGAGGGATATATCATACCCTTTCCGGTATTAAAATAATAAAGTGACAGTGCAGCAGCTAGTCGCTTTTGTACTAGCCATGAGAGAAGGTGCCTTCCAACACGAGGTTTATGCATGATTTCAGCTACTAAATTAAAAGCAAAAGTTAAGGCGGTCTTCTGAAGATGTTGTATTTATGCTAATGCAAATGTATGTACGTAATTCGAATCGGATCCAACGGATAATTAGTTCACTCGGATAAATGCAAAGGATAAGTTACAAATACAAAATAGCTAAATTGATAATTATGACACAGCCTAGAGTGCATCTCATACTCCCATAATCGTATGATTAACATCTGAACTTCCTCTGTTATCAAATTCTCAGTCTTGTGATTTCTTGTTGGATGTTGGTATATAGTTGTTAGCTGATATCACTGAAGCAGTTTTCTCCGCTGCTTCAAACTACGTAGTTGACGCAACACTATTCCTGCATAATTTGATAATACCCCGTGCCCTACCCTACGCAAATGTAAGCTTACTTCAGAGTCTTTTTTATTCTGTCCTCTAAGTCACAGATATAGCAACGGTCAAGTTGTCTCCGTGTGACGTATAGGTCACGGGTTCGAGCCGTGGAATTAACCATTATTGATGCTCACATCAGGGTAGGCTACCTATATTATATCCCCTTGGGGTGCGGCCCTTTCGTAAACGCGGGATGCTTTGTGCACCGAGCTGCCCTTTTTTTTCTAAGTCACAGATATATTTCACTATTGAGTCGTTTCAACTGTAGTTTCTTTTATGTTTTCTGTTTCTAAATTTAATTAAAATTTTCTTTTCGATCTCTTCCCATGCAGGCTCTTTCCAATGGAAAGCCTACTGTTGTAGAATTCTATGCAGATTGGTGTGAAGTTTGTCGAGAATTAGCTCCGGATGTCTATAAAATTGAACAGCAGTACAAGTAAATCTTTTTGTTGTTATTGATCCCCTATAACCGAACTTCTTTTTTCCTATTACTATAATAGAGTTATCTTTGAGTTCTTTTAAGAGAGAGAGAACCATTTTTCCAATAGTAGAAGTTTCTCATTTCCTGTTTAAGTGATACCGACTGCATGTTTGAGTTTCTCCTTGTTCTTTGTAGCATGTTTTAATAACATACATAGCACAAGTCAGTTAACAATTTATTTTAGAAAAGTTCATGATGTTAATGCAGGGACCGCGTGAATTTTGTAATGTTGAATGTGGATAACACAAAGTGGGAACAAGAGCTTGATGAGTTTGGAGTAGAGGGTATCCCTCATTTTGCATTCCTGGATAAAAATGGAAATGAGGAAGGTAATGTCGTTGGCCGCCTTCCAAGACAATATTTGCTTGAGAATGTGGATGCCCTTGCTCGAGGGAAAGAATCAATACCTTATTCTCGTGCTGTGGGCCAATATACAAGTGCTGAATCGCGCAAGGTCCATCAGGTTTCTGATCCGCGAAGTCATGGTTAGAGCTGGTCGCACGGACATATATTGCTCAAACTATTATTAATTCTGGAAAACCTTACATATGCAATGAGAAAGGAGTAACAAATACAACTTACTAGTTTGTAATTTTGGCATTATTTTTGCACGCTTCATTGTATAGAAGGAATGTATGCCACAATCTATTGCACAAGTGACATATAGTTTCGCTGAGTTAAATTACTTGCTCAGTCAGAGTAGCAACCGTTCTACTCTACATCTTTTCCCTTTTCTTTATAGCTAATTCCACAGGTTAGTTTACAGAGTGTTCTAATATCCTTTTTGTCTTGGTCAGCGAGTGAAAAATTCCCCATCTCCAAATACAAGAGAACAAGTGCATATGCCTTATTCTTTTAGGCTGATTGCAGTGCTTGCAGTGCTTATATTGTTGTGCAGCTAACTTCCACACCAACAAAAATACAAGAAGTTCGCTATCAAAGCAGAAGCTGAACGTGTTTTTCCTTGTCTTCACCATAAGCTGAAAAATAATGCTCGCTTCTTTCATTGAGAGCTCCAGTATAGCAAAGAACAGAAGTCGTGGGTCTCTTATGCAGAATAAGTTACATCCCCACTAAAAAGTTCAAAACGTATAACAATACTTGCGTAGTGGCAAAGAAGTGGAGAAGGAAAGTGCTCCACGCGCAATAAGAATACCTTATGAATCAGAGACTTCTGATTGTTCCATTTAACACAACTCTGGATTAACGTCAAACCAAAAAAACCAATAGATTAACATCTGCACAAGGAACACCTCCCCTGAAGGAAGATCTAGAACTCAAATTGCCTACGAGCAAATGTTTCTGACTTTAAATAGCAAGGACTTTGTCAGAGATTTACTCCAAGCTCTAAAGCCTCAGTAGTGAGCCACCCATTTAACTGTTTGTACTTTGATCAGCCTCTGTCTCCACGGCAACTGTCACACCAACTTCAGCAGGCCGAATAATTCGGTCATGCAAGGTGTACCCCGGCTGCAAAGGGAAGTCTGATTAAATTGTCTGGCTACTCATTTGACTTTCAATGAGGGGGATCAGGAATGCATTCAAAATTTTTGCTAAGGAATTTTACAAGTTAAGATTGAAATAACAAACAAATAACATGGATAGAGGAAAATGCTAAAATACCTTAAGACAAACAGCAATCACGCCAGGAGCCTTTTCAGGATCAGGTACTTGAAATACTGCATTATGCTTATTTGGATCAAACTGTTCATTTGTAGGATCGTATTTTTCAACGCCAAATTTCTTGAATACCTGATAAATTAACACAACAAACCAAAAGAAGCAACTTAGTAAGATCTATAACCTACTTGCAAAAAGGACTAAACATCCTTTCACATGGTGCAAAAAAAACAAACATTGAGCAACTATAGAACCCCCTGGAACTCAACAAGTGTATAAAAACACCATTGAAGATTGAATAGAATAAAAGAACCCGTAAGCAAATGGTCAATTGTCAATGACCAAAGCTAATGGAATCTAATGACTATTGACTACTGTGTCATTTCCCAGAGGTAGGCATGTTTCTAGTCTAGCTATAGAAAAGATCACTCAATAGAAGGTGCAAGCAGCAACATAGAGCATAAAATGAGCATATCACGCCTGAGATGTTTGGCCAGTGTTTTACGTATATCTTCATATGATAAAAGCAAATGTGGTAGACCTAAAATCGCGTGAAGAAAAATTATCTCAATAGACCTATAATCACTCAAGATTAATGCAGACATAGCTAAGAACAGAACACAAAGAATATACGTATACACATACAGAGATGCATACTGACACACACGATTCCAACTAGTTGGTATTTAAGACTCTTTTTGAGAAATACCTAGTTGGGATTAACACTCTTTTTGAGAAATACCTAGTTGGGAGATAACTAGTTCGGATTAGAGATGAATATTTGTGTAGGGTTAAGCGTGAGAATTGAATTGTTTGCAGAATAAGAATTCAGCAATTGAGACATCTATGTCTATTTCATTAACAAAAAGATGAAAGGGTGCAAAGCAAGGAAATGTCAACTTATTAGGGCAGGAAGAAGGTATGAAAACGCAAAGCATTCTCTTGCTTCCCCACATGTTGCTTCTAAGTACTGGCCCCTCTATGCTGAATCTTGGTCCAGCTTACTTTTTCTGTTTTCTCTTATTTTATGTTCCTGCTCGTGCTTGGACAGAGAATGGGTACGAACCTTTAGTTGATTGATTTTGCTTTTAGACCTAATTGTGGTTACACTTGCATTAGGTTCACTATTTGAACACAAGTCCTTCATTTTTGTTAAAGGCTTGTTTGTGTAGGATAAGTGTGTGATTTAAAAAAACTGTAATTGATTGATTTTGCTTTTATTTTCCCTGCAAATCAAAAGGGCCAAGAATAAAGAGAAAACATTCATTTGTTTATTTCTCTTACATAGAGTATTTTTTATTTCTAATTTTTTAATAAAATAATGGTATTTTACTAGAGCTATTTCCAAGAAGGCACTGCAAAAGTACATAAAGGGAATTACATCAGTAGAAGGAAAAAGTAATTATTTGGCATGATTGAACAGAAAATAAATATTAGTAATAGAAGTTGACTCATCTATCCTTGAAAGTACTGAAAAATTTGCTATCCCTCCTGTCTTACTTCATAACCAGACAAAGAGGAAACATAATAATCCCAAGTGGCTTCACACCTTCAGTTTCCCTCCCTCTTTTCACCCCCAGAAAGCATAAAGAGCTGAAGTTCTATAAACTTGCTCTCCACAATCCACAGTAAATAAAATGAGGAGAGATCAACGGTTTAAGGGTAAGACTGTACCTCTGCCAGCTGTTTATCAGTCATCTCAACACCTTCCAATAGTGTCTTCAGAAGTGGCATGGCTCCAACTGTGTCCTTAGATGCATCAATCTTAGAAAAGCTTTCTTTTACAACGGAAGAAGCCCTGCCCAAGTTATCGGGCACATCAAGTAGGGCTTTCACAAAATTCTGCAGCATTATTTATACAAAAACATGAGAAAAACGGAAGTAAAACTTAGAACACAAAAAGTTTAATTGTGTGCCTGAGTAGCAAAGCATGTGCTCATCAAGACTAACCTGAATGGCAAACTTCTTGGAATTTTCTGCTTCTCGTTTAGTTCTCTCCATGACATTCTCCATCTCTGCATAACTCCGGAGAAACTTATCCTGCAATTTCCGAAACTCATCATCTTTCATCTTCAAGAGTTCTTCCTTCTCAACCACAAGTTTCACCAGGTCATCCCTAGAAAGGTCCTCCGCATCTATATCTGAATCCAAATGAGCATTTTCTTTAGTATGTCTTCTAGTTATGCTTTTTTAATCATGTTATAATGGGATGCCATATAAAAACCTGATTCATCCTTCTCATCCTGAATGTGAGAATCAGCAGCGGCTGCTGCTTTCTCTGTTGTGCTTCCTCCTTCACCTTGGGACTGAGATGCTTCTTTTTCATTAGGTTGGGGTGATGCAGAGGATGAGATTCCAAACCATTGCAAGGCAGAGTCAGGTAGTAGAGACACCTGATAAAAAAACACAGTCAGCAAAATCAGCACCATTTAGGTAAGCATTAGAGATAGGATGTTATAAGAAGAAAACCACTACAAGCTCGACAATGTACATTAAATCACTGCCTGCAGATCTTTTTATAGACGAGCATATTTTTTAATTCAGCCTTGTAGGGTAAGGTATGCGTACACACAACCCTCCCTAAACCCCACTTGTGGTATTCCACTGGGTTTCTTGTTGTTATGTTATGTTATAGACGAGCATATTATCATTGTTTTTTCAGCAAACTTGACTGCTTACAATGAAATGACACAATTAGGATTCTTTTATTTTTTCTCGAAATTAGAAATCATTTTACCCAGCATAAGTATTGTCCTGCATTTTCAGTTGATTTGGGACATAAAAGAATATAATTACATACTGCAAGTAAGCTAAAGGCAAAATCATTATATCTACACTCTTTGAAGTCCAAGCAAATTCTAACTTCTTTCCTCCTTCTACTAAACTATATGTGAGAGTTGCCAGTGTTGCTAATGACTCAAATCTAGTTTTAAGTCCAAAACTTCCCAAGAACAAATTTTTGCAGCAACCCATTAAAAGGTACAGATTTTAATAGATACAATCAAAGATAAAATTAACATCAAGCTAAGCTTGCTATACAGCTAAAGTACAATTGCAATTAAAACCCTAGCAAAACCCTAATTCATTAATTAATCCAGAAAAGGCGGGAAGGGGATTGAAAGATTATTTGGGGGTGGGCAAAAAGATTGAACCTTTTCCTTGATGTCACGAACTGAGTGAAACTGAGATGAAAGGATGGGAAGGGGGTGCTGTTGCTGTTGCTGTTGCTTTTGTTGACGATAATAGAGGCGGCACTGTGTCAACACATTCCTTGAGAACCGAGATGAGATTCTCCTCACCGACATTTCTGAATTAGGGTTTCTGCTATATGGATTGTACAAACAAGAGAACTTGTGAATTAGCGGTGGGGGTAATGAAACAGAGAAGGGTTTTAGGAAGAGGGAAAAAAAAAAGAGAGAGACGCGGCTGTGCTTGAAGAGGAAGAAAAGGTTTTCGGAAAATGAAAAAAAAAGAATTTTTATTTCGGACACTAAACAAAACATAAAAAGAAAATTGTTAATAATATAACTTATGTACATGAACTGAATTCTCCTCTATATATAGAAAAAATGAAGCTGCTTGTAAGCTGTTGTGCCACATATAGATAATCTTCTACCATGAGTAATATTTATCCATAACGGAGTACCGAAAGGATAAGCTTCTTCAGGAGTCTTATTTCCAATGGAGTACTAAATGGATAAACATATTTACGGGGGAGCCTCATATGGATAAGCTTCTTCAGGAGGCTTATTTACAACGGAGTACTAAATGAACATCCATAATATAATATATTCATAACACTCCCCCTTGGATGTTCATTAAAAGATAATGTGCCTCGTTAAAACCTTACTAGGAAAAATTCCGTGGGAAAAAACATTCTAGTAAAGGAAAAAGAGTACACATATTTAGTAATACGCATTGCTAGCTGCCTCATTAAAAACCTTATAAGGAAAACCCTGTAGGAAAAAACCTTAATAAGGAAAAAAGAGTACATCGCGTATTTTACTCCCCCTGATGAAAACCTTGTTTCAAATATTTAAGTCTCCGCATTCCAATCTTGTATACCATCTTCTCAAAAGTTGAAGTTGGTAAAGATTTGGTGAATAAATCTGCCGGATTGTCACTTGAACGGATTTGTTGCACATCAATGTCACCATTTTTCTGAAGATCGTGTGTGTAGAATAATTTTGGTGAAATGTGCTTTGTTCTATCTCCTTTTATAAATCCTCCCTTCAATTGGGCTATGCATGCAGCATTGTCTTCGTATAAAATTGTGGGTCTTTTCTCACATTCCAAACCACATTTTTCTCGAATAAAATGAATTATTGATCTCAACCATACGCATTCCCTACTTGCTTCATGAATAGCTATTATTTCAGCATGATTTGAAGAAGTAGCAACAATAGATTATTTTATGGAGCGTCATGATATGATAGTACCTCCACATGTAAACACGTACCCGGTGTGAGATCTAGCTTTATGGGGATCAGATAAATAACCTGCATCTGCATAACCAATAAGATCTGCACTATCTTTGTTAGCATAAAACAAACCCATATCAAGAGTTCCCTTTAAATATCGCAATATATGCTTAATCCCGTTCCAATGTCTC